>PNEQ01121136.1:146964-215670 GCA_003012365.1 Medauroidea extradentata
TATATATATATATATATATATATATATATATATATATATATATATATATATATATATATATATATATATATAGTGTTTTACTTTCTGACGCTGGCACTCTTTCCATTTAATACAGACAAGTGCATCTGACATGAAAAAACACGAGTCCATGATAATATAAAAACTCACCATGGCTGTTGTTTCACTCGTTTACCTAATATTTCAGTAATTATATAGTTCTTTATGAGTAATTTCGTACTTTTCGTTAACTAAGGTTTTTCTAAAACAGTTTGGAAAGAAAACGGATTTTCTTATGGAAGTGTGGCACAGGGAAAAATGCTGTCGTAAGTTTCGCTGCTGTCGCTAACGGCGTTAAAATGATACGAAACCTATTAAAACTAAACTGTTAACTTATCTTGGCAAAGACGTAATTCGATATAATATAGAAGTGAAAAAAATACCAATTTCGGCTTTTGAATTATTGACTTCATGTAACTTTACGTTCACTTAGCTCTGTGACTGGTCAGTTCAACCCCTTCGCCGATATCAGCGTATCAAGCGGCCTATCTTCACATTGAGTTTCCTAACCTATAGTAGAATTAACCTTACTTTAACAATGACGTATCAATAACTTGACAAAGATGCTTTCGTATTGACACTCGCGCGCGTCCCAAATGTGTGTTGGCGCTCGTGTCATGAGCATGCGGTTTCCTTCGCGTTGTTGGCATCTGGGACGTGTGAATTGTTCTACGCGCGCTGCACACGTCAGCAACTTTCCACATAACCCAAATTAGAAAATTAAGACGTCTTTCTTGGAAACAGACGTTTCTTAATAGCCCACTTCGCTGTCCACGTAATGCTGCTGTTGTAGTAAAACGCTAAACTGTTGACAGACGCATTTTTTTTGCAGTTCCATAAACATTTGCCTTACTGAACACAGTAAGTTACACTGAATGTTTTTGCTCTGTGCATAATCTAATAAATTATACATTGTTTTCAAATAACGTTAGATATCAGTCTACGGAAATTAAAGTTATATCAGCGTTAATTTACTTTGAAAATTAATGTGCTTCAATTCTTCTTCAAGTGCTGTGAGCTGTCTACAGCAGTAGTCAGATTATGCCACATAACACACAAAACAAATAATCAACATAATCTAAGTAGTTTTGTTGGTGATCGAGTATGTCCTGTTGTATAATACAGTATTTATTAACACGTTTTGTAATATCAAAACCACATAACGCCAACAAGCGTATGTAGTTTTCTACATATTAAATTAGAGTGTAACACAGATTTTTTAACGTATCATTATACATAGAAGGTCAAAAAATACTTAATATTGTACTATTCTTTTACATACGTAATGTATTATAAATGAAGAAAAATTCTGTTCAATACACAAGGTTTACTAAAATATTATTCCTTCAGTAAATACGTTTAAATTTGTATTTATTGAAAACCGGTTTCTTTAAACATCCAAGCTTACAATTAATTTAAAGTGGTATTGTTCTAGTTAGAAAATACCTTAACACAGTATTTTCCCATGCGTTGCATGCGAAAGGACCAAAAGGATTCGTGTTCGATTCCCGGTGAAGTCGGTTCTAAATTTCTCGCATGTAGGAAACGTGTTCGGCACGTTCTCTCGAGGTACCTCAGTTTCTCTTACTTTCAGAATACTTTCGTTCCTCCTTAAGAGGGCCCTCATTTCATGCAACCCTTTAACGCTATGTTTGTTATGCAGATATATATGTACAAATGTTGTAGTATTTCCAAGACTCCAATAGAAAATAGTGAAATAATCATGATAACTTACAGCAAGAGACTTCCAATACTGGATGTTCACGATGCATAGAGGGCATGTTTTAAAATAAGTTAACAAATGGCTTGTTCCTAAATACTTTTACAAGATACAAGTTCTTATGTTATATACATCGGATAATTTTTTTCCTATAATTCCTCAGGTATTGTCATGTTGTTCATAGACGTTATTCATGCTAATGACAGCATTTTTTTATACTTTGTTACTTTTCATTTCAGGACATTTCTGTATTTCCTTCAAAGAGCATTTATTTTACATATGGTTACCTTTTATTTCAAAAAATTTCTAAATGTCCTCCTTTCGTAATGTAAACATAAGAAAAGAATAAACAAATCGGCAGAAAACGATTCTTCGTAGTCAGAATTTAATGCCTAAGATCAAAATAAGGCACATTTTTTAAAACGTTATTCTAAAAGAAGCGGTTTGCAAAAGTTCTTACTTCACCGTGAGTAGCCTATATACGTAATTACGCAAGCCAGTTACTAAACCGAGCTATTTCGTAAACGTTTTACCCTCCCTAATTACTTTTTCTTTTCATATAATTGTTTTTCTTTAAAGACTTATGCAAATCTATGATTGACTAAGTAAAACAAATAGTTAATATTTAACGATTCTTCAGTCACGACTGTGATATTAGTCTATTATTGTTACTGTAACTTGTAACAACAGATAATTAAAAAATAGCATTTCAATAATGTAAGCCGTGTAGGTTACGACAAAATATTGCTTATATAAGCTGCAAAAGAGTCTTGTATAAAATATGTTCAATTTTTCTATATTAGTTCTAAAGTATGTTAAAATAATTTACTTTTCAAAGTCACAGTTAGACCTTCAGGTATAGCGCAAGCCAGATAAGGTTGGTGGGATAGCTGCCGATACAATGAGGAGGGGATAAATTCCACATATATTCGCGCAGCAGACCACAGCACAAATACGCAGTGTATCCCGAAATAAAAACATTAACCACAAGTATATTTGTTATTAAATTAGGAAACAAGTAATATTATTTACTAGAGTATTGGGGCCGCGGTGGTCGAGGGGTCAGACCTCTCAACTCCCACCTCGACCATTCGGGTTCGACCCCCGCACAGAAAAAAAGTATTTAGTGATTCACACAAAATGTTTTGTCAATATGGATCTCACCAAAACTGTTTGTAGTACTTACAAAATATGATTGCAGTAACTGCAAAACTATATTGGGGGCAGCAAAGAATTTTGCAGTCAACACAACAAAATTCGGTGAGGTCCATAATGACAAAATAGTTTGTTGTGACCGATCAGCTTTTTTTTTTTTTTTTAGTGCGGTGGGTTCGATATCGAATTGTTCGCGTGTGGGAAACGTTGCGAACGTGGTAGGCAGATTTTCTTAGACAACCCTCACTTTCCCCGCCTCTGTCATTCTGTCGCTGCTCCACATTCGTCTCACTTCACCTCATACATTCTTTGTGTGGCACGAGCGACAGGCATGTCTCGCTAGTCGAGCAGCCGGTCCAACCTTCATCCCGGCCTTCTCTCACACAACGTGGCCCTGCCCGAAGTCGAGAATACGTAGTGGATTTTCAGTAAGTTAATGTTATTTACAAGACACTCTCCGAATGCCACTATCCTACGTAGTTGGTGTAATTCTTGCTGTAGAAATGTTGTTTAGCACCTATAATAAATTGTAGGGTCAATTTCTTCTCCCATATGAATTACGAAAACACAAGCGAATGGTACTTTATTAAAATTTTGGATTAAACACATATACTGTAAACCTCACAAACTTCACGCTTTAGAATGAGGATAAACTCGTTTGATACGGAACGGTTTCCAGATACGATTAAGAACTATTCCAAGTAAGGTAAGATCATGTAATGACCTAGACGTTTATTTTTTCGGTTTATTTCCATAGTTTGCAGAATTTTTATAGTTAACTTAGCAGTGTAAATCATAAACAAACTCGGCATATTTTGCCATACTCAAATTTTAGGTCTGATACGACTATGAAATATAATATGTGTGTATATTTCTTGACAAGACGGTCATTAAAAATGTTCACGTTACCGCGAACAGCATGTACAGTATATTGCAAAATTGTGTGTCGTAATTTTTGTGGAAGAAACCCCACATCTAGAAGAACAAAAATGCAAACTAATCATTGGGCCGAAAGTTCACCGTCTCTGTACTCCATGTCTAGTGACTTGACAGTGCGTGGTGCGGGCAGGATCATCTTAATATAGAATATCTACCATCCAATTAAATACGGCTCGCCGGGTATGTAGTTACCAGAAAGTGCTGCAATGACTGTTACACGATCCTGCCCGCACGCTATGCACACTCATGTTTTGTGAACTCTAGTGCAGAAATGATTATTTTCAAACCTATACCCCAGTAGCAACATACGGTGGGCCAGTGGGTAGGGAATTGGTTGGAATGGTTGGCAATATGTTGTGGTGGAAATCATACATTAAACCAACGGTTGGCTTTTGTTTGGCAATGACGGAAATAGATTGTGTAGGAATACTGCTATAAAAATTACGTTGGCCCAACATTAGTTTCCAACCGAAAACCAACTTAATGCATTTTATTATCATAGTATTGAAATGTGTCATAACAGACACAAAATAATTATTTATCTTAATAGAAAAGCCACAAATATTGTTTATGGAAATTATTTAATCGCTGGTAGTATTATGGGAAAAATTTGAAAAAACAACCTTTGGTTGTTAGAGTATACAATCATGTTGGGCCAACGATTTTGTACAACTAATATCCAACCTAACTATTTTTATATAAAGAATACAAAAACATGCAATAACATAAATATAATACAATATATACTAAAAGAAAATAGTTAAAAAAAACAGTTAATGTTATTTTAGTCGTTGGAGGAGTGTTGGATAAAGGTGAGAAAGAGAATGGTTGCCTATTAACAGATTTGAGTACGTTGTGCCAACTTTATTTTTCCACTGAATTCCAACTAAATTAAATAAAAAAAATTTTCACATTCCATAGAACACATAACTTCGCCTCTTAATTCACATAAAATTGTGAAAATGTAATTCATAGAAATATTTTGTTCTTTGTTAGAATGATGGGTAAATGTTGGTACGACAACTGTTGGTTATTAGCAAATATACACACATTGGCCAAACGTAACTTTACATCCAGTATCCAACTTAACTAATTTTATGAAAATAACACCAGAATATTTAATAGCATTGATATCATGCAATATTTTTTAAAGAAAACTGTTAAAATACAGTTAATGGTAATTTTGTATTCGTTGGTGGAGTGTTGGACAAATGTGAGAAAGAGAACCGTTTGTTATTTTAACAGAGTTAAGTACGCTGTGCCAACATTATTTTTCAACTGAATTTCAATTTATTTGTAAAAAAAAACTGAATTTACACATTCCATAGAACACAACCGCTACCTCTTAGTTCAAAGAATGATTTTAAAACGTTTCATAGTAATTTTTTATTGATAGGTAGAATGATGGGTAAATGTTGGTATTACAACCGTTGATTATTAACAACTTAATAATATAGTGAATGGAAGATGTTGGAAGGACAACCGTTAGTTACTAGCAATTATTCCCAGCAGCAACATACGTTGGGCCAACGGTTGGAAATCATCTGTAACTGTGAACCAACCTAAATTTTACAAAACGAGATTTTTGTGGAATTTATCAGCAGTGCAAATAAAATGGTGAGGAAACTTTCAGAACTTAAATGGTTGGTTGATCGTTGGCAACAAGTTGGCAGACATATATTTGGCTTTTGGTGTAGATTTTCGTGTTCAGTTAATGTTATAAAGTCATTATTTTTTTCTTTAATACACAAAATAACATTGCAAATTGATAGAGAAATATGTTATAGCCTACACAATCTCTGAGCCAGTGAAGTATACTAAATATTTTAGCATTAAAAGAGAAAGTTTAGGAACAATGATTAGAATGAAAAAGAAATTTAATTGGCAAAGTGTCTGAAAAACTACTAACATTTCATTGGATGCAATGTGTTAAGTGTAGAAATATAAGATATTCTAACTCCATCTAAACTGATAGCTTTACAAATAGCTTATAAAAATATCGTTTAAAAATAATTGGAGTTCAAATAAGCATTCCTGCCGACTGCTTAACCAAGATGAAAAGTAAAGATAGCTTCTCCCAAGTTGGCATCGTAGAGTAATTGGTAAGGTGATGGGTCGTAAGGTAAGTATTGTCTGTTCAAGGTAAGGGTCGTGGGATCGAAACCTGTTTACTTCTGGTAGACTTGTTATTATGCAATATAGGTAGTTTGTGATGTACACAAGAACTCTAAAAATAATAAAATTAAATATATTTTGCATAAATTTAATTTTTTAGAGAACATTTTTTTAAAATTTTTTTTCATCCAACGTTTTGCCAATGTTCGCCCAACGTAATTAAATTGTTTGCACTATGTATGTATTTGACGTAATGGCAGCATTTAAATTCGCATCATCTATCCTACTAAAAACCAATGTTGGGCCAACGTAGGCTCACGCGACATTTTGACATTGGCCCGACCTATAATGTCAAAGTTGGGCCATTGCTGGAAAAATGTTCTTTCGGGTTGGCATCTTACCAAAAACAAATGTTGGGCCAACGTAGGCCCGAGTGTCATTTTTATGTCAGGCCAACGTCATTTTTCCAACGTTGGCCCAACCTTGAGGCAAACGTTGGGCCTACTTTGATCGAACCAAAAATTGCTACTGGGGTAGCCATTAAAATATACGTGTTCCTCTGGTGTGAGAATTGTTCGCCCAAAATATTTACAAGCAATTTTGCGACATCTTGTTTAAATTACTGCTGGGTTTTTTGAGCAATATTGCAGTGGCTGTGTACGAGTTTAAGTAAAATAATGTTTACCGGATGTTCTCCTGGATCGAAGTGTCGTCCCGCTCAAATAACTTCGTAGACGCTGCGTATTTTTCAAACAAGTACACATAGCCATATGCGAATATTGGATATTTGTCTATTGGATAAATACATGTTTTCTTTCCTTCTAAATATCGTCTTTTTTTTACTATTTGGATCTGAATCACCCTTATGTTTGATTTGGATACGCCATTAACTTTTAAAATGCTTGCATAAACAAACAATCGTAATGTCGTTTATTGGGCTATAAATAATTCAAATTAGCATTTAGAGTCGTAGCGACAAACGCCGGGATTTTAACCAGCAGAGTATTGCCGCGATATATTCCATGATTCTGGACACGACACGCGACGAGTAAACAGCTGTTTGCTATTGTATAACTCAGCAGTGAAGAGATGGCCGCACAAGCTATAGCCACGGGATTCATGTTGTTGTTTTCAGTTATTTTTGTTGATGGCTCAACAGTGAAGTGGTGTTCTGCAGTCGGGGTCACATGACATTTGAATGGTCGCCTAGGCGCTTGTTCATGAATGGCCACTAGTTGAGCAGGCCAGCCACACTGTGAGCTGTGCTGCTTGTAGTGGCTTACACGACTAGTATGAATACATCTGCTACACGCAAGGACACTGGTTCAAGCTTGTTTTCCTATCTCTTACCACGTTGACTTTCTGGCAACACTATACCACATTATACGATATCACATTTGAGACTCTCGCATTGCCTAGGTAGCTAGCCGGCCTCCGTGGCCTAGTATGTTCGGTGCCGGTCTACGATGCGATAGGTCCTGGGTTCGAATCCTGGCTCCTCATCGACTCAAGACCTCGTTATTAAAAGTTATTGAAACCACGCAGATTGTTTCAGTGGCTAAATGCTTCTACATTTAAAAGTGATTTCCACTTATTATCAGAGAATTTCACCTGCGTGTTAAAAACTTTTAGTGAACTCTACAGGTTCATCACTCAGAAGCAAATTGTTAAGTGCAATTTTAGTGATTAACATTTCAATGATAGTTAATCATTGATTCGGATTTAGAGTGAATATTATTACTAAGCGGTTGGTTTAATCCCTGCACCTAAAACCTCGTAATTTTATAACTATACCAAACACTGTACAACTATATAACATGACATTAATAGTAAATTTCCTATGAATTAAATATTTTTTTGGATTCATAGTTGTCGTACAATCGCATGTTAAAGTAGCGATTTGACCATTTTCGCTATGCACAAAGTAAAACAATTGAAACGACACGAATAAAATCATTCAGACTAAAAGTAAACTTACTAAGCTACAGAATACTTCGTATTAAAATAAAATTCTTAAGTGTACCCGGAATTTTTGCATATGTTTGAGTAAGTGTTTTTTTTTTAAGAAATATTTTTTTCGTGAAATAACAAAGGAGTATCGTATTATTAAACATTTATTTTCACTTAAAATTATTTCATATGGTTTTAGTTTTTCTTTAGGCAAGTAGCGAAAACATTCAAGTCGGCACTTTGACTTGCGCTTGTACGTAACTATGGAACCAAAACACATGTGTGAGAAATTACTACTACGTAACGTACATGATTAGAACCACGATTTTATGGCGAAAAGATTTTTGCAACATTTGGTTTCGATGCGTCATGTGCACACCTGCAGCTCTGCTACATCGTCTGTGATTGGATGATTTTACTCTTACTGGCCTTGGCAAATTATAGACGTGCAGACTCACAATAATCTTATTCTGATTGGTGCAGTCAAATGAGAAACGTGTCTGAACACAGACACGCTGCCAATAACCTTGAAACAGAACTGCCGATGTGAACGTGAGTCACTGAAACAAAGTGGGGCAAAAATCTTTTCGCGACAAAATCGTGGCCCTATACATGATTTGGACAGTGTGTGGTAGAATTATAAAATGACGAATTGTAAGGTGCAGTGCGCTGTTAATAAGTGAGAGAGTAAATGGACAACGAATGGCGTTAAGGTAGTGTGAGGCAGGAAGACAGGCAGGCTAGGCTGTAGTGAAGCAGAGCAGAGTACTAAAGCAAGGTCAGGCAGCTGCTTCTATAGTCGCCAGCCAGGAAGCTTCACACTGACATGCAAAGTGCATTAGTTTTCATGGAGTCCCTGTAGTCATGCCTCACTTTCTCCTTGCTGTCCAGCTGCGAGCAGTCATGTCCCGAACTGGTAACGCAGCGCGCCATCTTATTTGCTCTTTTTTTCCGCGCACCCGTGACGACCAATTGCTGCCGAGCCTATTTAGTTACACGCCGGCTTACAAAGAAAACTGTTCTGGGTTCGAATCCGGAGCTAGTCATGCGTCCCATCTATATGTTATTCTAACATGCGTCGCATGGGAGTGTGCACGGTAAATTTACCTGGCATATGCAAGATAATGTAGCCTGACTTGATTGTAAATCTGACATTCCCTTGAGTAAAATGTTCAACTATCACAGTGTACGCATTGCCAATATGAAGTGGTATGACTACGTAAGAGGTAAACCGGGCGAGGTGGTTCAAAGGTGACACCTTGGACTCACAATTGGAAAGACTAGGTTTCAATTCCTGGCTCTTGCCATCCTGTTTACGGTTTTCCATTGTTTCCCGAAATCGGCGAATACTGAGACGGTTCTTTAAACATAGGCCATTGTTGCCAACTTCTTTCCTTGCTCCTGTCCTTGTGTAAAGTTGTACGTAACCGTCTCCAATGCCATCGCTGTCGACAAGACTTAAAGCCCTACAAAATTAAATATGAAATAAGTGGGTGAAAATTGTTGTACGTCATGCCCAAGCCTCGTAAGCAAAAGCGAGATGGGAAGTAACATAAGTTATACAAAGAATGGAATTCTAAAATAATTGAGGAATTAGAAGCTGTCGTTAAGAGAAGCTCCGTCGAAATAGAGTGGTTCAAATCCCACTACCGGCAAAAATCAAGTTTTGTATAATTTACTTAGTTCTTTGCATTATGTACAATGTCGATATAAAAATTTTTCAAATGCGTTCAAATTAACTTACTTTAATAAACCAGGAAATTCCTCGTTGATTTGCCCGATAGGTTTACTGAGTGCATGTGTGATTATTTCACCTGGGATTTTGATGTAAATTGTTTCCTTGCATGCAAGAGAATTTTACGTAGTTTTTCTTTTAGTGTGGTGGTGGTGTTGTCATAGCACTCGCCTTCTACCACGGCGTATACCTGTTTCCCTGACCTTTGCAATCTGTAGTTGCTCACTACTCATCTCATATCACTCTCACTGGCCGGCAAGGTCTCGTTGTTAAGATCTGAGCAAAATATAACCGAACATCACAAATTAATTTGTGACAAGCATCTCTTGTGTTCAATAGTTGCTGCGAATTATCTCATTGGTCACAATTTATCAAAGAACAGCGAAAAAAAATTCCTTAAGCAAGGGTTACTTGAACACGTAAAGTGATTTAGAACGTTTTATAGTTATATAATTCCTCAATATGACAGTCCTAAGTAAATAAACTGTTTTCCGATAAATAGTTCATTAACGTTCTTCGCTTACAGTAAAGGCTTTTAAATAAAAAAAATAGTTCAGTTCGTAGAGCGTTATACTTTTAATGCAGAGGTCCCGGTGTTAAGGACGAACCACCATGCTGTATCTTCACAATTGCTATGCGGTGGACAGTCGTATATCACTGGACTATCATACCACCCTGAACGGCTTCATGCTAAAAAGTATCGAATCATATCAAGTAAACTAATTTGAAATTCATACGTCAAAGAAATCAGTCTCCAGGTCGCAGTGTACTCTAGTATTTCGTTTATATATTTTTACGAATAAAAGTAGTAACTTGCGGTCTCAGAAAAATTGGTATTTCTCTCTCTTTGTTAACTTTCCGGAAACCGAACGTGGTTTCCAGAAAATACACAGTCCAGAAACGTCCGTTGCCACAGCAAAATGTTCGTTTAAATATGGGCCATTGCATAGTTCTTTTGCAGCAAAGAAACTTTTTGTCAAAAGTTTCAGAAATGGTAACCAATTTGTGTAATTTTTAAGATCATTTAATTGAAATATGTGTGGGGAAGACAGTTGTGGTAGTTTTAAAACAAGCTTATGAGGACGTGGTACATCATTCAAAGCTAAAATCATTAATCTATAACTGTAGGTTTCTTGAAGCCAATTTGCGAAAAATAAACAATAGCAATCGTAGACAATAGTTTTAGCCAACGTTATAAACAAAATTGTTTCCAGTGTTACGAACTTCTGAGGCACAATCTCTGACGCCGGAACCTCGTGCATTTAACTGCGGCGCAAGAGATCACGCGTAACGAATTAGTAATTCTAGATAAATATTTACTCATAAAGTTGGCAAATGCCATTATCTAGTATTGTTATTGAGTATTTTATCTATATTGTATTCGATAAAGCGTAAAAATAAATTGATGTTTTCAGCGTTTATTTATCTACTACGCATTCTTAATGTTGAAAAAAATTATAACCTTGGCTACATAGAAACTTATTTTCAAAGAAAACTTTCTTAATATAAGATGTAACACAAAACATACGTCTTCCACATTTACATTGCAGTAAGGCAATATTTCTTCACGTAAGCTGAATACCTTTGCGGTGACGTTAATTTCTTGTTGGTCATATTCAAACAAAATTTCGCTGTGGCAAAGAAAGTGTTTTTAATGTTATTCTAATCCACTCCTTGCCTGAGATGTCCTGAGAAATCTGTCGCCTCATTCAAAACAGTCTAAGGGTTTTAAATATTCATTAGGTTATTTTTATTTTTTCATTCTTAAATCTAGCACGAACTTTATGGAAATAGATAAACTGACATAGGTATGGAATGAGGATGTCAACTTGAATCTGTCAGGCCAGTTGGGTTGCACCAAACCCAAGTCACTTGTGATTAGAGACTTGAAAAATTCGCGTTTTCTGTTAGGCGCAAGCTAGAATCCCAGCAACTATAGGTCTGTATCACGTTCACAATAGGCCATTGACTTACTCGACACTTCCTGGAAGTAGCTGAGCCAATAATAAAACTATAATGGAATACAGGGGCATTTCACAGGGTCAGCGAGCATCTAATAAACAGCTGATGTCTGCACGATTTCACAAATATTCTTGTAAGCTAACATACAGGTCAGTGAACCGACGAATTTTTCCGGCCTCTACTTGTGATCAATTCCGAACCGACATGTTTGCCACCGACAAAAATAAAAGCGGCCTCTTGTGAAAAGTTGTCGCCGGGAAGAGAAATGGTTTTGACCGTTGACGCGTTATAAACAGACACAATCACGTCACATCGTTAACATTGCAGCCTTTAAATGAGTCTGCGTCACCGGGTAAGCAACTCGACCTAGGTGTTTACGAAAATGTATTCGTTTAGTCTGAGTAGAGTGATTGAGTGAACGAATGATTTTTGGTCAGCGCTGGTAAGGGAGGACATGAGGTGAGTATGTATATGCACCGGAATGAAAGGGTGGGGGAAACGGGAGATCCCCGAGAAAACCCGCCAACCAGCGGTATTGTTCGGCACGACTCCTACATGCGAAAATCTCGGGACCGACCACGCCGGGAATAGCCTGAGTAGAAAAACATTTCAACTCGGGTCCATTAGTTAGTGGATCGAGTCTAGTCTACTCGCGTACAAAAAACTAACTGAAATAACTTGATCGGCGACACAAAAAAACTCTCGGAAAACACGGTCCGAGAGCAGGGCAAGGTTGTGTTAGCAGACAGTACACTCGAAACAAAGTGGATAAACACATAAACACTATTGCCCCAACACATTCAAAACTTCACTGATGTAAAACGGTACGCTCATAGAATAAAGACGATTACAGAACGGAAACTCTCGTGTCAGACTGTTGGGCACTCTTAGCAGCGCCTCAACCAAGCGGGTGCCAACTGACTTCATAAGCGAGGGTATTTTTTATCTCTTATGGCCGCATATAACGATTACAGTTGCAATTTCGATTTGTTTGCGATGAGGTCTTAACATAATCGATCCTTTGATCAATAAATTGAATTAAATTTTTATCGACTCTGTTTATCAAATAGTACATGTAAGAAAATCTAGAAATCATATTGTAATGTAGTATTATATAGAAGTTGAAAATGTTTACTAACTATATATTATTTTGTTTAATAATTGCCAGAAGATTTCCATAAGTAAATAAAATGACAATCCATGTCAATTTTTATATGGTAATATTATATTTTGTAGTAGAAACGAATTTTGTGTGCAATAACCATTAACCCAATAACGAAGTCAAACGGCTACATTCTAATACACTTAGAAAAGTTATTGGAATTAATCCTTTCTAATCAAGCGTTGGTCAAAGACTGTCTGAAATTAGAACCGTTGTGTTCTACACTTTTTAATACACAAGCTGGTACACAGAAAACTGCAGTATGTAATCTCGAACCATTTATCTAGCTACAAGTCATTACCAATACACAAACCTAAGCGAACAAATTAAAGACACATGACCCAATTTTCACAAATATCTTCACGAAAACACTTAAAACCTAATACATTATAACCTCAAAACCACAACAGCATAAAACCTCTAAACTGCTATAGACGAAAAGTGGCGATCGACTATTGTTTGAAAATTGTCAGGAAATGTGGTGCCGGTGCTGCCCTCATATCAGTGGGTGCCGAAGTTAGCTGTTCCCAACCTCGTCTATTTCAGTTTCCCACGCCTGGGTACGCTTGTCGTTCAAAATATTAAAGAAGAAGCACAAAAAGAGCTTTGTGCATTTATTTAGAGGAAATTTGAAGTACTGTTAAATACATATGTATTACAAATGTACTGTATTCTTAATACCGTGTATTTTTTATGTTAGCCTCAAATTTGTCTTGGAACTTTAATTACATACATTAAACTCTGCTGTACCCGTCTTATTTAGTAAAATATTTCACACGTTTCAAAAAGCTTTACGGTACCTTACATCTTTGATAGTTAACTCCTGCTAGCCGGTGTTCGAAAATAACCGGTTTAACCACCTGTATTCGAGCATACCTGGTCACTTGAGATAAAAAACTAAGTAAACTTACCTCTTTTACTTTACTTTAGATAGGTTAATTTCGTAAACGCCTTACCTGTACCAGCCTGTATCAGTTACGAAGTCAACATTTTCCACAATTTTGTTTTCAATAAAGATAATTTTACAGTCAGCTGTATGAATTGTGAATGGGGAACACGTAACTTGCAAGCACATATGCGGTCACTGTTCTATGTTCCAAGAAAAGGAGTGTCAGAATATTGCCTTCGTAACTGAGACGTACAATACTTCCAGACAAGCATGGTAAACTTGTATGACTAACCAGACAGACAACGCTCGTAAACAACTATATTGTTCAGCTTCACGACGTATTTTGTTTAGGCTGCCAAAGTAGTTGGGATGCTTTTCTAGAAGCACTGATTGACTAATGACGTTATGCAATATTGATGTAAATTATTTACCATCCCAAACACTTTCGTTGCAAATCGTATATCAAATAAATGTTACGTTTACCAAAATATTATCTGTTGAAGAAAACAAAATTAAACCATCTCATGTATCAGTATTTTAACTTTTGCACATAAATCAATCTAATTCAAATGCGATAAATAATAACGACGATAAAATAAGTCTAAAAACTTATTCACATACGCATTGTGACACGTCAAATATAAGAACTGTGAAAAAGTATACAAGAAAAGTAACATTTTGGGAGCTAAGTAAAATAATGTTTGCTTATAGCACAGTACCATTCATTTTAACAACAAAATATTAACACGAATAATATAATTTCTAACAGAAGTATGTATTAAGGTCGTAGCCTACCTCACGCTTCAAATACGTTGCAGTGTGTTGTTAAATGAGTTTTTACGACACTATTCCACATGTGACCATTATATCAATGCATCTAAAGAGGATACACTTCATACAAAGGTGTTATGTTATTGTTCATACACCCGGCTCATTAAAAACATTGCGTACAAGTTCGCCAACATAGATAAAAACTGTCTTTTTAGGCTACTGTACTTCAAAATGTACTAACCGAATGTTTGCAAATCTCAGAATCGTGCACTGAACTTACCCACGTACTTTTCCCCAATAAAGTACTTGGCCGCCGCTTAAAGTCTCGTAGTACAAATTGATTGGTGGGAATCACAGTCTAAGAGGAAGAGGTCTTGACACTGCATATGCTCTCCAGCAAGAGAAAGTGACCTCTTCATGTCGCCGAGCGCTAGTAGTCATTTGGTGGAAGATTTGTCTTGTTTACATCTCGCGTTTTAACATTTTTGCAATTATTTATATAAAATAATGTTAATAAGGTAAGCTGATATAGTATATACTAAATGCATTGACATATGTGGAACTGTTTATAAAAGTAGCCTGAAGAAATATATTGTGTATTATTGTTTTAACGAACAATTTAGAACAAAAACTATATTTCGTGCCCTACAAAATTTTAGAATCGTTGCAATGTGCATCTACATGTAAAAGATTGAAAAATTAAATTTTATTGTTGTAAAAAATTTGTTCCAATACAAAGTTACGTTCCCATTCTTTTCTTCGATATAATACTCGCAATTCCGGTAACAACTTCACATTTTAAGCTAAGCCAAATACAAAAACAAGACAAATCTTCCACCAAATTACTACTATCGCTCAGTGACAAGAAGGGAGTCACATTTTATTTCTCAGTGTCAAGACCTCTACCTTCATAGACCGTGGTGGGAACCTAGTAGGCTAATTCTGCGCATGGCTCGTTGCGGCGATGCGGCATTTCAAAGTGCGCTTCAAGGTCGACCTTATAAATTCCGTCGCATCTAAGCTTATAGTGCGCCACAATTCTTAAGTTAGGCTGTGGTCTTAATAATAATGCTTGAAACATTAATAATAATTACTTCTGACAAGATTTGTTTCGCGAAATTACATAATTATACTTTACTCAACGATATAGAGAGGATATGCGAACAGAAATAACGTAGCCAACTTATTGTTCCTACTGGTATAAGAACTTATCACTTTTTATATAGTAAGTAAAAATAAAGGTGGCAAAATAATTGTATTTAATTCAGTTATTACATAATAATACAACGTTGCACGTTATAAATATTAAATATTTACTCCCAGAATATATTCAAAAATACTAACATACTTAACTGTACTGCAAGCACAAACATGCTTTGAAATTCACTCTGGTATTAGTTATCCGATTTTCGTAGTGACCGAATTTCACAAACTGTATATAATAAATGCAAAACTATTTTTAATGTCTTTCGGAAGTGACCAATCAGTTTATAATTTTGGTCGTGTGGACTACATGACTATCACAAACAACATCATTATAAATCGTATGTAGCATTAAATTTCATGTAAACTACAACGTTGTGTACATAAAAAAGTGTAACTGATGCGAGGTGTGCGGCATTGTTTAAGAATGTATGTGTTGGAATAACAGGCCAATAATCGACAGTAACTATAATATACGTGAATACCCTATGGACTAAAATAAAATATCTTAATCGGTAGTAAATTACTGCTTAATTTTCAATGCCTCATGAAGTAGTAGTGGCGAAACGAAATGTCAGGTGCTTGTTTACATATCGTGTCAGAAAAATATTTGCTTATGCTATCTTTCATGAATGTCTTATGTTACATTAGATGCAAAACATTAAACGGATAACAAATTTTTTAAATAAAATTAATGTCTGCCCGTCTTCTTTCTAACGCTCCTTTAACGAAGTTATAACAGTTAACCCATTTGTTATTATTTAGGAAGTTCCTTAACGTGTCACTAGAAATTATTATTTTAACATTCAAATTCAATTGTTTCAGTTAGTTAGTACCTTTAAACTTGCCGGAGAAATCGTAATGTGACTGTATAGTTGCTAATACCAAAAAACTAAATGAAAAGCACAACATATATATCGTACCTCGGAGGCATAAATAAGACACTATGTCCATTTTTCTAAGAAATTAACTTTCCTTCATTAACATTAACACAGTTTTAAGTATATTCTAGTGGCATACAGCACAAAGTCCGTATTGCGTAAAAAATACATTTTTGGGTTTTAAACAGCTGAATTCTCTAGTGAATCACACTTGTCAAACCTCTCTTGAAAAATATGATTTTTGTGCCTCCGAGGTACAGATATCATACCTATGTCGGTATAACATCAAGAGAATAAACCAAAATGGAATAGAGTAAATATGTATATACTCACGCCCATACACACATACATATTACATAATATTTGTTTCTATATATATATATATATCGTCGGCTTAGTGGAAAAAGTTGGTAAGTCCATATTTCATAAACTGGACTTACCAACTTTTTCCACTAAGCAGACGATGTATACATATACATGTTGTCGAGAAACAACCGTACAGTAAGTACACGGCAAAATGTTGTACGACGACATTTTACACGCAAAATGTGGCAACACAGCACTGTAGTTAGTCCACTCTTGCACTCCACATTCATCTTACTACTACTGTTCTGACCTGCATATTATGAGTGCAGATTAAATCCTGAGCAGTCCAAACATGATTCTTCGATTACTTGACCTAACAACATACATAAAATAATACCTGGGCCCCGATGAAATAGCAATACCTGGTATTTACATCTACGCAGTGCATGTGCAGATCAAGTAAATTGGGTCTTCTATTACATGTGTGTGCGTATTTTATTCCACTACAGCGCAACCAGATGCAACGCTGGTGCAAATTTTGCGTTGAGCCCATAAAAAGCGATATTTAATCGGCCCCCTGTTTAACTTGCTCTGCGCTTGCGTTGTGCTGCGTCGGTGCAAATAGTAGGTGCTGATATTTAATCGGCGCTCCCGTGGAGCGCAAGAGGAGGGACTTTGTCCGTGCAGCAATGCCAAATTGTGCACGCAAAACGTCGTCGAACAATATTTTGCCACTTATATTTTCGTCTCGAATTTGGCCCAGGATCAACGCGTTGTTCTTATTATGTGTTTGCTTTTGAATAACTTACGTGTGTGTATATACGTATATTTATTTATTTATTTATATCAATATATATATACACATATATATATATATATGTGTGTGTGTGTGTAAACTTCTTACATTCCACGAATGTGACTGTAGCAAGGAGGGTAAACAGAACTTGGTAGGCTATTAGCCACTTGGATAAAACGGCATCCCGTCCATACAGACCCAAATAACTTTGATCTGGATTGATGACTCGCTGCTAATGAGGACGAACTCGAACACAAAGAAACGAGCAGCATATTCATATTCAGACAGTAGTTTTGAGCGAGAATGCAAACAATGTTTTCCTCCATACCGCTCGACTCCCGCGGCTGATAGCCAGCTGCGCTCTGTCTATGCATATCACTCGAAGTTAACCTGCTGGCAAGTTTTCTTAGCGAACGAAACGACGGCTCAGCAACACGCAGAACAAGTAGATTGTTAAAATATGTTTATGAGGTACAACTTCAATGGAAATTACTCAGCCAAGAGATTTTTCACGTATCGAAAAAAAACATCGTTGCTAACTTTATTGGCGGCGTTGGTTTGAATTCACGCACACTTCGTTAACAGGCTGTCATGAGCGGTTCTTTCGTCGGGAGGTGTTGCGCAAAGTACGAAGCGGACGGTTGTTGAGCTCCGCGTCTCGCCGGTGAGCACTATTTTTTTTCCACGCCTTTAGTTTGGAAGAAATAATTACCGGTGAAGGAGTGAGCAGCTGGCGCACTCGGAGGAAGAGATCAATAATTATTTGTCGGCGGCCATGTTTATTCATAGCGCGGGCGGTGGGCGAGCAGAGGCGGTAATTATGAGCGCTTCAAGATGGCGGATAGGAATCAGCAGGGCAACCCACCGGCGGAATAAAAATGTCCAAATCCTGGCGGCGGCCGGATACTCCCGTCACGCCACTGCGCGCGGCCCAAGTGATGATTACCACGGATCGCCGCGCCGCCGCCATTAACATAACGCATCCCCTCAATATGGCGGGGGAGGATGGCGTAGCGTCATATCTCTTTGAGCGTGTCTGGTCGTCGCTGTGTCACTTCTTCCTCGTACACTCGACAGCTGCGAGTTATACTGAGTGCCTCAGCTATGTTCATTCTGCCCAGACTCCCAGCCAACGAGAACACTTCCCTGTCCATTGCGAGCTTGCAACGACCTGAAAGCTTACTACACAGTGTAACACCACTTACCCCTCAATTTACGGTAAGTATAGCTTGGTTGCGCCTACATGCCTTGGCGAACTTACCTACATTTTACTCCCCATTAATTTGTTTTTGCAAAGACTTATCCGAGTGTAAATACATTCAACACACATAAAAAAGTATTACGGAAAATAAGTTAATATTTTTTTAATGATGGAATTGAGATGACATTCAAATTACAGAAGGAGTTATCCACTAAGTGGATGAGTTGACACCAGGTAACATGGCACTCGTTGTCTGATTGCATATTAGTAATGTGTCCGGATATATTTGGTGGGCATCACTAAGACTGTGTATCAACTGTTACAGAAATTATACACACACGTGTTAGAAGTCTACATACACTTTTATACCAATATATCGCTTCGGTTAACATGCACTTCGAGCGAGGTATTCAAACTCCAAAATCTCGCTTTCCGGAAGTGAAAAGTTTTATATATCGGATGCACAGGACGTGTTCCGTAGCGGACGTCAACCATTGAAAAGGTGTCTTATTTAAGTGATGTCATGCTTCAATCGAGTGCTTTTTACATAATGTTTCTGAGTTCCCGTTCTTTTTCAAGAATTATTCCTCTGTTTGAGAAATAATTTCGGTTTATGCAATGGGTGCAGATAGGAGCATGGTACTTTGAAGCTATCCTTTTGATTAAATTTTTGTATTATATATTCGGATGCTTTTTCCTCTGCCACTAGTAATATGTTGCCGATTGATAGAGTTAGGTAATAAATTCTACATTTTCTGCTAATAATTGCAGAGAATCTACTTAGACAGGGTTCTGCCCTACTGTAAGAGGAACAGAAGCCCTAGTCTTGCTGTGCCAGTTCCATTTTCCTGATAAGTTAAGAGGAGGTCCTTGATACTTCAACTGAAGTTTACTTCGCTTCCCAACATTTGAATTTCTTTCGCGAGCAATGGGTCGATATTATTGCTTTCTCAAACCTCCGTGACAAAAACTGTCTGGCCTGCTGCACCACAAGTCCGGAATAGTCGAACATAGCTCGACTTACATATCCACATGCTGCCACTCAGCAGTAACCACATTGTAGTCCGTGTTGATATTTCACGTTATGACGATGTGCCACATCGCACTGTGTTTATAAGTACAGAATAAGTGGTTTGTATCCACATTAATGGAAATTTCATAGTTTCGTTGGCTATTAAAAATAAAGGTTAAATAAGCTGATAATGTTTAAAGAGTAAAATGTATAAAGAGTAGTATAATAAATTGTTCAATATTTTACTTATTTAGTATTTTGGTGAACGTCAAGGTCTAACTATGAAGATGAAATGTGTCTTAACTATATTCTAATGTCAGCGATAACGCTTGTTTGAAATGTTTACAAGCTCTAGTCGGGAGCGAGGTCGCTCGTTCACCAAAACTCCACGCATTGTTGCAAGGAGATTTAGGTCAGCTCTCAACGTCTAGGTTACTAGCGCGTGATGTGTGTATAGAGCAGCGCTGGAATGAAGAGGCGTGTAATCGGAAGATCCTCGAGAAAACTCGCCGATTAGCGGCATCGTCCGACCGGATTCCCACATGTGAAAATCCAGAGAACGACCCCGCCCGGAATCGAACCCGTCCTGGTGGGAGGCGAATGCTCTAGCCACTGCGCCAACGGCGGCCTCCCTTCTTGTCACAGTGTTATCTAACTTACTATAGGAAGTTTTAAACATCATTAATTTACACTCTGTATATATTTCTAGTGGAAACATTTGTAGAAAATGTGGCAAAACATTTAGACTTTGTGTTTTGATCTGGGTATATGTCTGAGAGCCTACATCGCCACCCAAGAAGGACTACGCGGGCAGGATTTACTAGCGGTTTCGCCATCATTTCATGAAGACGCAGTGTCGCCTGCCTGAGTTGTCGGTCGTAGCTGACCATGAAGCCAGCAGCCCTCCAAACTGATGAGAGAGCAAAGTGTTGCTCGGGGAACGATCAGGAAGTAAACGTTTGTGCAAGTTTGGCAATTATAAATTAGCCCTCAACTCCCGCACGTAACCTGACCTATTTTAGTTAAACCAACTTTTCCACGGCTACGATTACTAAGGAAGTGTGTTCTCAGAAGTGCGAATATTTTCCTGGCGCCGGACTAACAGAATACTATGCCAAATAAACGTTTCGTGTGTCGTTTGTATAATAATCTTGGTTAGGTGTGTATGCTTTGCCGGGGGTAAATATCATACTTCATACATGGACATTTTTAAGGACCTGGAAAAAGCACATGGACATGCAGTTGTTTGGGAAATATATTTTATGAAGGTTTTTGTATCCCTTTCAATATATGAGCTTTTATGGATACAATGAAATAGTGTGTAATTCGTAATTTGGGGATATGTATTTTCCATGTGTATTTTGCTTGAGTAAATGCGTAGTCAAGTGTTTGGATTATTTAGGGCTCGTAGATGCTTTACGTAAAAAATTTTTGCATAGGTACGTCTTCTTTGGCAAATTACTTAAGTGACTTTAATAAGTATGTCAAAGGCTAGCTGCATTACTGTAATATTTTAGGAAAAGTCATTTTCGACAGTTTTAATGACGGCTTCTGAGGTTGGCGACAACTTGCCAGCTTAAAGAGGAAGTTTCCTTAAAGTAAGAGTTTCAGTTAAATTTCTCCATAGCATAAAGACATAAATTCATGTTCGTTATTTAAAAAGAATGTTAAGTAAGTAATTGAGAGTAGGTTAACAGTTATTTTAGGATCATATTAGTTTACATATATTTACTGTTTTGTTCTGTGTAACTGTAGTAGCAGATGAACTAATGGTTTTCTGATTTCATTCTCAGATAAGTAACCATAGATAACCTTCAGCTAACTGAAGCTTAAAAAATTCTGTTAAATAATACTGTTACAAGTTGGGGCTAGGTACGTTTGGAAATGGAGGTCTTTGATAAAAGAAAGAAAATTAATAACGCTAACCTAGTTTATTTACACAAATCTATACAAAAAAAACCTGTGTTTATAATGATTTATCATAATAGATGTCAAACAAAATAAATAACTACTATTTACATACAGGTTATAAAATCTAAATAATACGTCTACGTAAGTTCTCTGTATATGGAAAGTCTTACTAGTCACTCACAATGGTGGACCCAATGAAAGAATACCGATGGATCTTTTGTGGCCCAGAAGCACCTTCTTCCTACTACTTGCTGCGGCCCAACTCGCCGGACATCCTCGAACACACGTCTCAGCCCAATACTTCTCGTCACTATCACTTCAGCTCACACCAGGCACCTGCCAGCCAAAAACCCTCTCGCCTCTGCTGCAGCCCCCTTTTATATATACTGCGACGATATGCCCTCTTACGTGGGTATGTTTCCACACACTTGAGTTATTACTAGAGGTTAGTAAATTTCGCAGATACATTTCAGGTCAGGTTGAACGCCAATTATGTATACTTCATTGTCATGTCTGTGACTTGCTGGCGGCTGTTACGAAACGCGGTTGACTACTGCAAGCCAGTAGTAAATAAGGAAATAATGCGAAGTTCGCTTGCTACCTGCTTGTACGGTTATAAGTAGGGACATGCAAAATTCGCGTTATCATTTGGTAGCAGACTAAATTTCACTTTCCTATACATAACAGAGCATAATCTGCGATTCAATTGGCCACGAACTTTTATGTGTTGTCATTGACGTGTGTTACGTATCTACAGAGATTGGCCTCTCTACCGTGTAAGTATTCTCCGCGGCAAGTCACGACAATATCGGCCAGCGGGAGACATTCTAACGAACCTATAGTCACTTGAAGTCTAGTCAGCTGCCAGAAAATAACGCGAATTTTGCACGTCTCTAGTTATAAGCCAATAGATAATAGAGTGTGGCCAGTGGGTGTATAGGACTGACAAGTATAGGCTGCTGCAAGATAAATCCGCGAAATTGACGTACCTCTAGTTATTAGTTATTACACAAGTCAACACAAACCTTAATGGTAAATGGCACATCGCTGGAAGGGCCATTTGAACTAATTACTGTTTCTGAGCGTTAAAAGAGTATAAGAAAGACATTATATTTGAATGCTTTAATATAACAAATCACGTTACATTTAAATACTACAATCTCCCAATACTGTTCATACTGGCTATGCACCGGTGCAATAATAAAAGAGGTGAATAGTGAAGATATTGTCAGTCCGTGCCCACAAATACTCCAAGCTACTAATTTCATTAACTTCAGAGTGTCGTTATAATGCAGGTGATCCTTTAATATTACGCTCTTGACAACACGCAAAGTCCAGCCCAATAAATTGGCTTACGTATAGTGACAGACGCATACCATATTAACTTAAGCTCGTCCAGTCCACGTATTTGCATGTTGGAGTGGCCGCGATGAGTAGCAGTCCCATTTTCCTCACAAGTGGAATCGCAAAGTTACGTTGCTGTCGATATCGACGTGCAAAGTGTTTGTCGTAATTCTTGTTCCTTGTAGCCCTTGCCGAGAATTATGTTGAAGCACGTCAACTGCTCACATAGCAATTTGCGAAGCCACATGCTTCCACCAAATGCAATAACCCGTGCCAACTATACTTCTCGACGGCCGTCAAACACCGGCATATTCCGCTCACGTCTTACCGTCTTGCTCGCTGCTAGCCAAGTCCTTTGTTTCGTTTCACGTCACACTACGCACCGTCTATAGGCGCACACAGGGCTCCTCGCGGGCACTAACGGAAACTATTTTTGTGGGCAGTATTTGTGGGCTATAATATATATACTATAAAACCTTTTACTATAATTAACTAACCCTATATTAAATACAATACGATACAACGTATTATGAAAATATGACTTAAATGCACCCTTTAGAATATTATTGAATAAATATTGAATATACAGACACACACTCGTTTAGTAACTTTCTGGGGGCCAGGGTTGTCATCTGCAACACGGTACAAAAAAAACCCTGAGACAAGACCATTTGTCTCAATACTCACTCTAACATCTCGAATTCTCGCGTCAAGTCTCTGATCTCCGACCTCCTGGAAAGGCGTCGCTTCAAGGTCAAGCGCCACCACGAGAGATAAAGAATGAACAGGAACACTTCAAACCACGATATCTCCTTCTGTTACCCGATATTGGGTGCAGGTGGTCGCCCCGGCACATGGGCGACACAATGTACGTCGAATGTCTTTGTTATTGCCGCTGCTATGGCAGCTTACACTGCTCTCCGATTATCGCGGCGTGCAGGTTGTTATCGTGGAGTCACTCAAGGTAACACAATCCATGCAGCGCACAAGGAGGTATTTTAGCTCTGCCGCCACTGTATTGTATTTCGCCGCTCCGCCAGACAGCCACGGCGCCATGGAGTGGGTGGGAAGGAGGATGTCCTAGCTCCGCAGTCACTGTATCGTACTACACCACCCAGCCAGACGGTCACGACTCGCAACAATACTTTGTGCTACTACTGACTCTGAATTTCAAAATTAAGTCATAAATTTACTTATATATAAGCAAACATTAAATCAATAAATGTAGGAAATTACCGCTTTATGTTCTTCGCGACCTCAGAGGTCAGACTTGCCACTTGCTGCAGTGGATGAGCCACGTGCTTCAACGTTCCCTGTTTTCTTCCCCGTATTCACCTCAATTCAGCTGAACTGCCGTAATGTGGTAAAGAAATATAGATTTATTACGTCTCTCAACACAATTAACTATCAATAAGTAGGGACTGGAAAATTTCGCGAATTCAATGACCCGTAGGCTAGAATCCATTGTACTATGCATACTCAAGCCCCGACTATTTGTCGACTAGCTGCTATTCTGTCGAACAGTAGACAATGAACGAATATACGGAGCTTGAATATGCATTGTACAATGGATTCTAGCCTACAGGTCATTGAATTAGCGAAATTTTCCAATCCCTATCAATCAATAATACATTAAAAAACTGAAGTGCTGAAATGAGGAAATTATCAAAATCGTACGCAACGGCTGTGGGTGAGATCAGTCGACGAAAGTTTCGTTATTTCATCGACTTTCTGAGGCCAGGCAGTAGCAGCGCGCAAGCTATCTTTCAAGCAACTATGTTCCGCTCCGCGCCACGCGGTGAAGGCGCGGTAATTAGCGGCCGCTGCTTGGAATTGTTTGGTTTCGCTTCACCTGCTACTCTGCAATTAAATAACCTTTCCATGTCCAACTAACTCTTCATGATACTTGTTCCAGTCTTCTGGCATTTGCAGATGTAACAAACATGAGGCCATGAACATTCCAACTGATATGAGACCAAAATATTTCTGTCACATGATGCAAAATTAAAAGTTTCAAAATTATCCAGAAATCTTAGGAAAACTACGCACGGTCCATTAAATAACTCTAAGTACTAAGTTTCCTCTGTATGAGAGTCGCAAAGTGTGAACAGTAAAAAAACACAAATACTGATTTTGTGCAGAATTTCAAAGTTTTCACTGACTGTCATTAACATTTGCTAACGAGGGTAGTTAAAACTTAGAGTTAAATGAACCATTCATAGTTGCAGTTTCTCGTATTTTTAAAGCGTTTTATGTTTCCGATAACAGATAAGTTGTTCTCTCAATATATTAGTGTTGACTATTAATCTGGTGGCCGACCCCACCGGGAATCGGACCAGTATCGCCTTAGTAGATGGGGAGTGTTCCAGCCACTGCGCCAACCGATGACCATTTCATGTAAGAAAGTAAATTGTATTACTCTTAACGGTGAGGTTCCTGCGCTTGAGGATATGAGGTGAGGACAGAGCAGCGACGGAATGCAAGAGAGGGGATAACGTGCCTTGGACCAGGCCAAATATATCACTTGCTAATAGCAGCGCAAGAAATATTTATTTCAAGGATGTTTAAAACCATGCGTAGCATTAATTATATATTTAAATACGTGAAGAAATGTTACATAATATTCAGCCTTAAAATACAATTCGCGTTTGAAATATAACTGCATAAATTATAATTGTATTTAAACATTACAGTAATAGGGACGTCAAGAAATCAAATAGCATCTAAAAAATGTGTTTAAATCGAAGTCTGCATAGAATCAAATTAAGACAAAATTGGTATTGTTCCATTGCAAGTCTCAGAGGTAGTCCAGATTTTCTGGATTATCTGCAACTGAAAGAAAATCTGTTTTAATAATTTATATTTGGCCGTCCATCCTGCAAATAATATCACTAACATGCGTTGTAGACCGTACATACATGTTGGGTTGCAAGTTCGTCTCTTGTTTACGGGAAGTTTAACATCAGACATAAGCGCTGAAAAGTGGATGTGATGATGATGTAGCTGGTTTCCTCAGCTGCGAACCACGGACTCGAGTCTAAGTTTCTTGGGTTGTATATCGTTACATTTCTATATTGATCCCATCAATAGACTGCGCTCCACCCTATCGGGAAATATATTTTCAAACCATCGGGAAAGGAACAACTCGAAATAGCTGTTCGAAGTGCAGCGTCGGTTCGTCGCCTCCTTACTTCGGCAAAGGTTGGGCTAACTACTTCGCCCTCTATAATTTGCTTCCACCATATTTACCTAAAGTCAGCAACCTACTAAAAAAATTCTTGAAATTTTTACAAAAAAATGTTTACGAAAACCAACTTTTGGCTAAATACCAATCATGTATTTTAATGTCTTCATCCTTTAGTCAGTAAGAATATAAATCACTAATGTTAAAACTCATAAGTAAAATAATTATTTACAGGAGAAATTTAGTGAGCAATGTGTTTGCATTATATTTTATTACAACACATTTCTCAACGTTGATGGCTGCTAAGTACTCACCGAACAATATTAAATAACAGACCATTTCGTAGAACATTAAGTATACCAATGATAAATATGTAAAAGGCAGTGCTCAATAATAAAATGCAATAAATTTTTCTAACCACTGCTGACGTATTTTGCTGTTACATTAACATGACAGTAATGTGAAATGTTAAAAAAATTAAGAAAATTACTTCTGAGTCCTATAGTGGCGCACAAATGAAACCTTAGGGCGTACCCTCCCCCTTCACCGCCTCATACCAAGGATTCTGGACGACATTCACGCCGTTACACTGGACATGCCGACACGAGTGTGGAACGAGTAGTATAGCGTCGATGTGGGTCGTGCTGCTCGTGGCGGTCAAATTGAACATTTATAAGGGTATGGACGTATGGTACTAAAACTCATTGTTTCACGGTTCTTTTTAGTGGTCACACAACATTTTAAGTTGTTTGGTTGTGATTATACAAACCTTCAAAGTTGGGATACTCTTTTTTACTCATACTGTATTTTATTATAGTGAAACTACATTTTACAAATGATAATAATTATATGTACATTAATCATGTTATACCTGATAACAATGTTACTGCCCTTCAAAATGATGGTTGAGTATATCTCAGCTGATGTCATCTACGTGAGGAATGGTTCTTAACGCTCGTTGCGTGATGGGAAGAGGGAAGGGAAACAACGTTAATCCTAGATGTGAAGTGTTGACCAAAATCTCTTAACTTCTGATGCAGATCACCGTCCAAATAGAGTGTGATAGGTCTAATGGTAGTAAAGAGAATTAAATAAACTTAAAATTTAAATAGTTTAGTAGGTGAACCCTGAGCGAATTAAATAGTTAGATAAGGCAGATTGCGAGGAAAAGCGTTACAGAATTTGGATCATGATAGCATATGTGAAAAATTTCTGTTTCAAAACGGATGCCAGCATCACTACTTATCAAACAAGAAAAATTGAAACTGCATCAATCAGACAAACTCTAGAAAGGGTCATATTCTGGAAATGGTACCAAGAATTTTTTTTTTTTTTTTCATTTTATAAAACGTAAAAAATGCAGAATGGTTGAGCATTGTTAAGAATTCTAATTTTTAACCTTTGAGAAACAGATAGGTATTCAGTCAAAATCGTAAACTTTTGAGGGAAAGTCAAACAAAATGTAATATTATGCAAGATATTTTGTAGATGAAACCTAGAACATTTTTAAAAATTAAGCAAATCTACAATTTTCGAATTCCATATCATACAAGATCAAAATTTAATTGATCCAAGATGACCACTGTAAACAATTATATGGAATCCGCTAGTAGCTGCAATTATTGTTAATTGGTTGAAGACAATAATCGAGGGTCCTTAGTAGTGAAAGCGGAACTGTCTTCATCGTTGGGATTATATTGGAGATGCTTCCTGCGTGAGAAAGTAAAAAAGCGGGAATTTGTATCTACTTAACGAGGACAAGTTAACGACGCATCGATTACCTCCCGAATGCAAGCCAAGGCCTGTGCGATTACAGAAGGCATCTCGGTGTGTGTGTATGAAAGTTAAATACTGTATTACCGATAACCGCTACAAACTCACTGAGATCCAAGGCCAGTTGGTAAGTTCCGTACAACTAGTAAGCAGTTATCATTATATTCCATTTAATTTATTTCATTTGTCCACTGGACTACATACGTTGTACATTGTATTGGTAGTATAGGGGATCGTGGGTATTATCTTAGAAGTATATACGAAGAATGGCAATACATAATGTGTGAGACATTATGCAAATATGGTAGTACTTCTGATGAGGAAATATTAGGAGTCAAGAACAAAGTCCACATGAGGAGAACATCAAAACTTTATTGCAATTGTACAGTACAACTTACAAGAATTTATTACTTAAAAGGTCTTAATAAGTTTATGTGTATATATACACATACACAGTAGCCGACACGTCATACGTTGCAAGGCCTTCTAAAAGCTTAGGGTTTCACGTTCGGCCACACTTCATTGTTTCAACCCCCCCGGCTGAAACCATCGCAGATGAGCAAGCACACTATACGCCAAACATTACCTTTTTACTAAAATTTTTGGGTACCCCGTTCTTCTTCCATTTTAACCCGGTTTGCACAACACCCCACAACCAATTTATATTTTTTAGGAAGAAATGTTTGCGCGCGCAAGCACAACTTATCAACGTGTCATCGCTATCGGAGGAATGGTATAGGAAAGCATAGAAGACGAAAAAGCAAACATTAATTTTTATATTATAGATGTAGGGCCTATGTGTGCGTGTGTGAAAACACATGGTATGTCATAGGTATTGGCTTCTGAGATTCAGTCACGTTGTCGTTTCCTTTCCCGTCGTTTCGTAACCTAAAATTTGTACTCTAAAGATGTCAATTGAAATATTCGCCGGAAAGCCATTAAGTGAGGAGTGACGAGATTTTGGTCAGTACTTAACATCTTGGTCTTTAGCGTTGGTGGGGGTTACGTGATGTGAGTATAGAGCATCGTAGAAATAAAAAGGTAGGGGAATCCGGAGATCACCGAGAAAACCCGCCAAGCGGCATCGTCCGGCACGATTCTCACATGCGGAAATCCGGGGATCAACCCCGCCGGGAATCGAACCTGGATCACTTTGGTGGGAATCGAGTTCTCTAGCCACTGCAGTAATCACGGCCCCCATAACAGAGGAACAACGACGGAGTTGAATCCCAACATCCAAAATCTACGTGAACATTCTTACGTAAAACAACGTGTATTAACAAAATGTTGATAAATTTACGTCACACATAATCTCGTATTAGTCTTCCACGTTTTACTTACCATGTCGCAGTTAGAGAAAATCAAGTCAATTTTGTTGGCGCAGTGCCTAAAGGACTTGCCTCTCCGGGGGATCAATTTCCTGCGTGATCGGCCTCCGGACTTTCGCATGTAGAAATCGTGCCGGTTATGCCACCGTTTTTCCCGACCCTTTATTCCGGTACTGCTCCATACTCATATCATGTCGCCCCTCACCAGCGCTAAAGACCTACATGTTAAGTGTTTACCAAAATATATTCATTCACCCAGTGTTCGACACATCCAAATCTTCCCATCAGACTACGAAATGGCGCAGTCATTACTCAAAATCACGCATCTCCGATCAACCTCATACTAGTGACGACGCCCGGCAGCTTTTAAGACCTCGAACGCGGCGAAATACGTACTTAATGAGTACCTGAGATTTGATATCCAGTTGTCTTATATCCTGGTACTTTTGTGTTGCTAGCTGCACAGTTAGTGGCACTGTGGAATTCACAGGTGATGGCATCACACGCTCACATTCTTCAGTGCACGATTGTTTCTTGTACCTTCCCATCTACATTTCGTAATCATGTCTTATAGTCGGTCGACTTGACGCATAATGGGTTCAATTGCCCTTACGGACTGCATACTTGTGGCTCCCATCACAAAAACGTGTATGAAATCAATAATATTTTCCGCATATGAAAATCCGAGGACTGACACGGTCGGGGATCGACCGCAAATCACCTTGGTGGGAGGCGGGTGGTCTGACCACTCGGCCACTGCGACCCTCAGTATTTTGTTGAGGTTATGAGAATGCTCATTTGTTTATTCGCGCAGCGTTCTGCACTTGAAGCTACAGGGATTTAGCAATTTCCAACTCACAACTAAGAAAACTATAACAACTAGGAATGATTTTTAGGGAAGAAAAATATGTAATTTCCATTCGAATTATTTTGAAAGAAAGAAAACCAAATAATAATTTTATAAATTTGTAGCTGTTCGTGAGGCGTTAGTGTTCGATTTCTTTGGATTGGATGTCACAAAAGAGAGCGAATTCGTTCCAAATTGTAAGACACTTTTTTGGAAACATAAACTAGAATATAATTTGAATTTATATGTATTTTTTATACCATTGCACAATATTCTAATTCTGAAATATACGGTTCTTCTAATAAAAACTATTTCTTAATTGATAGTATTGCATTCGCGTTCATTTTTCCCGTTTGAAACGCAAATAAATTTAACTGTTTTATTTGTGTTTACAATGCAACTAGACTAGATCTTTTATAAATTTTAGGGATATCTCAGGAACGATAAAAACGTTCTCTAATATATGTGTCTTGTAATACAGGCTATATTTCTGCACTAATATATATTTAGTAAATTTTATACCAGTGATACGGAAACAATTCATATAATTAATTACATACTCGAGTTATATTATTTTATGAAATAACGCCCTGTAAATTTCTGCCTCTATTACTTCTACATGCAACACAGGACTTACAAGCTCTATGAAACAGTACCCTAAGTTTATTTTGTAATACGAATGTACCAGATTTTTTCTGAGAAGATGAAATCATTTTTTAGCAATCTTTAGTTCACCAGGCATAATGGTAATACTTATATTTTTCCGCATAGTAATATTGTCTATGAAAACAAAAATCTGCATGAGCGTTTGTGCATTCATTGTAATGAGGGCTTTGCTTTAATTTTGCCTTGATTTTAGCAATGCCCAAATTTTGTTCAATGGCATTTGAATTGAAATCATTATTGAAAAAATCTACAGGTTACAAATTTTTTATCACAGAAGACATTACAGTAATTTCAAAATAAATATTAAATTTAAAATTGTATGATATTTTTTCCCTACGATTAAAGAACAGATTACCCCATTCACATAAAAGTTATTTAGTTAAAGCCTGCTATAGAACAAATACCGTTATATCATGATTTTTTTTTTTTTTCAGAAAAGGCTATCTCACTTTCCCTGAACATGTCCTTCAGCATCAATTTCTCAACGCATCACCTAACAAAATAAGCTTAGGGCACAAACAAGATTTATGATTTGTAGTCTTCGTCTTAAACCGAAAACTGCCATTTAAAATATATATAATTAATAATTTTCTTCCTAGTAAAAATTATTAGTGCACAGTTCGGACAGAAACTAAAAGAAATAAACGTAATATTATTGGTACAATTAATTTCGCATGAAAGACAATAAAATGTCTCCATCTACCTAAACTAACATAATCGCTACGGGGGAATATACACACATTGTACTCGCACTACGTTCCACAATTCCCTACACTCTGTTTATGTGAAAATTGTTCACTACAAGATTGACTTGAACATGAGTGTAGGAAATTCCAAATAAATAGTTATTAGAGTACAGTCAAGAAATGTTCTTAAAACACGTTATTTGTAAATAGCTATGAGTTTTCTTATACATTACCATCCTTAGAACTACTTTATTCGGAAGAAATATGACGGGGTAGTATTTCTGGTAATATGAATACGTAAGGAACTATTTGCACTACATTATTTTATATAAATTACAAATGTTCTTAGCTTTTGCATATTTTGAAAGTACAAGTCATTTAGAAGAAATACTATCAACTTTAAAAAGGTATTTGCATACGTTATATACCGATGTTATATTACATAGATGTTTTTTTTTACTTTCTGACTGTTTTGCGCGCAGCAGTCTTTCAAGAGTGCCCAAGATGATTCAGCAGTGACACTTGTTCAAAAATGGAGCGCATGTAACGAGCACGGCAGCGAAACCAGCCCTTGATAGTACATCTGCTTCCTTCGACCCCGTATTTCTTAACAACTTCAAATCGGGGCGTTCCGTTACTCAAACTGGAATACTCTCAAAAAATAATTATATTTCCGCCTCATTTCAAGTAGGCCTACTGCAGGATGCGCGGGGAATGAAATGACGAACTACTGGGGGGACGCCACTTGTGAACCACATTCATAATGAAAGAAATATGCTGGATAGAGGTAAGGAAATATTCTTAATACTTTTTTTTAATACCTAACCCACTTTCACTTTCTTGAAAATCAGCGAATAAAAAAGCACCATCCAAGAATCTGAGAGATAGTAGGGTAATTATTATCACGCAGTAGTGGTATTTCTCGAAAAGAATTTTCAATAAAAATATAAATTTAATTTGTTATTTTTGTGACATTACTTTAGCTTACTGATCCCATAAAGAGTCTTACCAAAGCGTTTTACTTTACAATTGAACATGTCTGTTTACAAATAGGCCTACACTTAAATCAACAAACGTTTTCTGGGTACTAAGAACTAAAATTCATATTACTCAATTATATTATAAAGCTATTATTTTCTATATTATATCTTCACGTATATTCTAGTGACGTGACACGCTAAAAGTTAAAATAGTAAAATAATAAGTTTATTTGTTATAAAGTTCTCATAGAGCATTAAAATTCCCGTTTACTACGTGAGTTGTCATTTTGAGATCGACGCTGTAATACATTATTTGAAAAGTTTATTTAAGCACATTTATTGCCGCTGTCGTATATTTTAGGAACAATTTAAACTTGTATACTATTATCAAACCTAAGACGTAATCAACAATATTGTTTTTGTATAGTTATATAGTGGTTAGTGATAATAGGCACTTTTTGATGTCAATTTCGACCTAAGTCGATTTTGTTTTGACTGAATAGATGCGAAAATAATATGTCTGTAAGAAAATAAGCACAAAGTGTTGCTCAAAGTGTTGATATTGCATATTTTTATGAACATATTCAATGTTTTGTATAATGAGTTATTTTTATTCCACGAATGTTGTCATGTTAGAAATGAAATTCGTATTATTTTTTATGGTAAACTATACTTACCTACTTAGATAAACCATTAATTATTCATCATTAAAAGACACACTCACATGCACTATTGTAATCAGTGTTAGGGAAAGTAATTCAGTAACATTATCCATCATGAACTTATTTAAGCGTACATCTGAAGGAGAGAATACATAAACTTCTGAGGACAGACATGCAGGTTTGTGGTGCAACTGCATCACCTGAGTGACATTACACCTGTGGTTTCCATCTGTAAATAAATCAGTTCTATGTATAATATTTACTGTGACAACGTGAATACCCACTTTAATTGTGATACGTTGATTACGCAGTCAGTACGGGTTGTATGACAGAAACTGGATAAGCGTCTTCTCTGCCGCCTCTAAAGGATTTTTCCTGCTGGATGAGAATCCTCGAAAAATTATTGCAGGTGAACATGAATTCTCCTAGATCAACATAAAACATTTGGTGCCAATTTCCTGTACGAACAAGCCAACTCTATATGGGTTGTTATATTAAATATGATGTTTGTGGAATACGTTTTAGCCTCATTTCCTATAAAATACTGTCTACAAATTAATTACCATAAACATTGTCCTCAATGACAATAATAAATTACATAATTTGGTTAAAGCAGTCAAATTAGCCTGTGTGCTAGTGTTAAAAGTTCTAATCATATCCGTCATCAAAATCACTTGACACTAAAATGTTAATGAGGTATAAATTTAAAAAAAACAGTGACTGGTCTACTTAACTCATGTCAGTTTACATTGTCTGCCGCAGTGGTACTGCACTGAGAGAAAGAAACTGTTCACATAACAAAATATATTTGTTTGAGGAATATGTGTTTTACTGAAACATGCGATGTTTCACTTAAAAACGCCTTGTTTACAAAAAACATACAAATTTTTTTACTGTAACCAGGTAATATGGTTGAACATATTTGTTTCAGTTAAACAATATTTTGTTGGCATAATCTCGCAGTTAGTTGTCTCAGTCTATATTTGTGGCAATAAACTGAATTTTCACTTGAAACATTCGTTGTTGTTTCTCTCAAACAAATGTAGTTTGGTTAGCGCAAACTTTTTTGATCAAACATGTCATTCGGTTCTACCAAATATATACTTGTTTCGCCGTATACGTACTTAACATTTGTTTGCGTGAAAGATGTAATATCATTGTTGTGTTAAACAAACAGTTGTTTGTATAACGTGATCAAGATGTCGGACACGCTGGCAACTTATTCGTTTTGGTTAGTTATGTTTTTATTTCATTTAATATATAATTTCGTTAAAATGTGGTTATTAAAAATAAACAATGTAACAAACGAACCCATTAATTTTATATCGGTTTAATAAACACATACCCAATTTTGTTAACTTTCCCTGATATTAAAAGAAACCAACCGTTCGTCAACAGTTCTGCTGGTGTAGTGGTTAAGGTAATGGCCTTGTAATTTTAGGTTTTCGGGTTCAAATCCCACCTCTGCCAAGAAATTTAACTTTGTATAAAAACATGCAGTACATGATTAGAAATGTGAACAGTATCTCCGAAATAGGAAAATCGGAGAAGAATTAATTTATTTTCTATTTTAAACAACCGGACAATGGCAGGATTGTTACCTTAAACATTCTTATTGCTTCACTCAAACAAATGCAGCTTGGTAAGCACAAACATATTTCACCAAACATAATATTTAGTTCTACCAAATGTATATTTGTTCTGCCATATATGAACGTACCATTTGTTTGAGGGAAACCAATTATATTTTATAGTACCATTTATTTTTCTCCGTGTGGTTTGTCAAATTTTTTACGAATATATTCGACGTTTTCCGAGACGTGACACAAAAAAGTTAATTTTCTTGTGACGCTGTGTTACAAGGTGGGAAACAAGTGGTTAGGTATTAGCAAATTTTCTTATATTTTTTAAAAATGTTAGCTTACTTATCTTGGTTAAAACTGGTAATCGGTAACCTAAATACCGTTTGCGGTACACGTCCAACAAATTAAATAAATTTCTTGTCCACATAAATTCAAATGTTTTAATAGCAACTACAGCAATACCTACGTGCCAAATTGGGCAACGATAAATTGAGTACTTTAAAAATTTATTTCTTGAAAGATGTATTTCAGTGATTTTATATATTTCAATATGGAGGTTAATAAAAGTATACGCCTCCAAATTTCATGATTACGGTACCGGACTAACTATTGCAAGACAAAATTTTGTTATAACCAGTTATTTCTTTCTCGGGATTTGGCAGAACACAACTTTAAATAGCCTCTATTTAGGTAAAGGGTACGCGGCGTAGTGATAATCTGTCTGACGTCTTTGCTAAATGCTGTAGGTTTGCCAAATTTTATGAAAGTAATTTATCGGCGTAAACGTATTTAGGGGATACACACACTGACACGCACACATAATCTACTAAAATATCGTATAAAGGGGATTTATTTTCATCCATGGAGTAACTTGGCACCACTTTTGAGCACTCGGTATTTTTATCTATCACTTTGTAAAACAAACCGAACTGTGACTATGTGGTTTAACATTAATAATTACGTATCCAGGTAAAATGTGTTGCTTTGTTTCAAGATGTGGCAAAAACATACTATGATTAGTGCAATGTTGCACGCAGCAGTAAATATTACTCTTTTTACGGAATGGCAATAACAGAGGACATATGTGCTCATACAAGCTATGCTATGTGATTCAGGCCACCTGAGATAAAGCGAACTATAGGCCGTTCACGATAAAGTGAGCACTGCATAAAGTTTTCTTTCGGCCGTTTTGCATTCATCATTACTATTTTTAATGTGAAAACTTCCATGTAACTAAAAACCAGTGTAAACGTTTCAGCGCTCTTAGAAGTTAACATCTATTGGCCCAATAAAGCATATTTTTAATTAATTACCATCTCTTCTAAGAACTAAGTTTATAGTGAACTGCCTATAGATATATTCCAAGTGCGTGAAAGCTAAGCTGGAGTGTTCGCATGTTTGAAGAAACGGGGATGTATATGTATCTAAGTCGATAGTGACAAGTACAACCGCTTAGCGAGGCCTGGTTCCCGCTCCTGTCTGTGCCAAGCATCGTAATAGTGCTAGACTAACGGTGAAGATCGCCACGGATGCATGAAGCAGAGGTCTTGTCGCCGAGGTGGGTTAGGATGGCGTTCACCGAATCTCTGGTTTCGTTGGCTTGCGGGAAGTCTCCCAGGAGCAGTCGCTTTACCCGTGGCCTCCCTGTGGGGCGCATTCTATCTGCAATTTGAAGAGCACTCTTCACGCTTCATTTCATCCGTGTATAATATGGAAGTGCATTGGCGGTGTGGTCGCGGAATTAAACGTTTATTTTTATCAGGACAGGATTAAGCAACCTCAATACTAGTTCGTGTCTTTACAACACGTCTACCTGACTGTTAATTCAGTTAAAACAAGCGCACTATAAGGAATGTCATCTTCATATACCCTGCACAGTACTATTGCTTTCACAACTCTGTTAAAAACAACGATAATCCATCGTTTTCATTTTAAGTGGTTGAATCTTGCATTATTTCGTACCCACTTATATTGACATACATTTTTACTGTGTATATGGTGGTAGTTACCTGTGTATAACACTCTAGCTACAGGTCTAGGTACCTTTGAAATGTAACCGTGGCCTCCAACGCTTCTGCGACAGTCCACTTTATTTCGGAAACCTCTCCCGTATAGATGATGCTATTTCATTTTCTTGCAGACTTACGAGATTCAATTTTAAGACATAAGCAAATAATAGCAGCACGATGATAGACTGAGCACTGTATTTCTATATCTAGTCTGGATTTCTTTCGTGAAAACCCAATGTAGAATCCATAATATAACTTCGCATCCCTGCAAGTTTTTTTTAGGATAGTATATTGTTTCAGATGCGTTCAAACTGCATCACTTGCCGGTGAATCATGATTCCAACTGAGTTAGCAGTAGAATTGCTTCGTACTCATCACGGGGTATACGAATTTGACACGGCTATTTTGAGAACAGAGATGGTTATAAAATTCAGCCTTTCAGAATGTTCCCCTTTACTACAGTTCGGTGCCTTTCTCAAGTAAGGTAAACATTTAATTTGTCAAAGAGAAATAACAGTGATGTGACTGCAGCGAAGGCGTGGGCCTGGTATCACTAGAGACTTGCATGTTGGTAAATGTATGGTCTGCAGATAACTGATAAAATTATTATATTTGCCAATTTTGTCTCAAATCTGTAAATCCATTGGGTTCCTGTATTCACTTAATAAACCGTGCACATAGTAAGAAAAACTTTCTTATCCAGCAATTCGTATTTTTGGTAAAAACACCTGCTATATGGTCTGTACTAAAACTGCAAAGAATTTTCAAGTCGGCATTAAAAAACTATTTATTTTAGAAAATACAACTGACTTTAGTGTATGGTAATTCAAATACAAATACTATTTTTATAGTGAATTAAAATGTTGCTTTTTCAGGCTATCAGATAAAGAATATAAGCAATAGTTTATTCATACCTTAATAAGCTTCAACTCTTTTTGTTATGAAAAAATTACATTTTATAAGGTTCTCTGTACGACTCAGAGAAATATGTGGTAAAACTCAAAACCAAGGTTTTAGAATTAATTTTGTTACATGTGTGGGGAGTTTTCACAAGTTACAAGTTACTTATTGAGGCTGTGGTGAAGAAATTTGCTCTCTTCTGACTGCGCTTGCCAACAAAACTGAGGTTTCTCAATCTCGTTCCACGTGTTAACAGGATAAGAAGTTTACAACAATGTTTTGTGTAACATTTTACAGGTATATAGACATTTTTTATGTTTAATTATAACGTTTGTAAACAACTGATGAATTAAACATCCCCAAAGTTAAGCGAATGAGTGTCAATCAAGTGTAAACAAAACAGGAAATACGTTTTAATTATTCGAACAATACATATTTTTGGAATTATTACGGACTTATCGCATTACAAAGCCAAAATAATTCCGTAAAACTATGGCAAAAATTTTAAGTAAAGGTTTTTAATTTTATAAATGGTTACATAAAACTATTTCAGAAATTATTTTTCTGTAAAATTTTGTCTTTTTTCTCGGTCGAGGTATCTAGAATTACGAATAGCTGTAAAAAATCCTGTTTGTGTTTTGGCAAAATTTTAAATTAATTTTTTAAACCTTAAAACAATATTAAATATTTTCATTCCGTTCTTTAGAAGTCAAGCTTTCTATGAGAGTATGTATTTAGAGAAAGCGATGAAAGGAATGTATATTATAAATTGATCGTTCACTGGGAAGTGTACAACTTTTAAACTCATACATTCGAAGTAGAGTTTTCGTTTGCCCGACCGTAGATATTTAGGTTTATTTTATTCGCGATTTCATTGTTTGTACTGTCATATTGTTTTTTTTTACAATTAAAGTTAGTTTTGATGTGTTACAGTTCATTCCATTATTAGTAATGCTAACATAAGCATTTAAACAAACAGCTCTTACAACGAAATCAGCTTAAATGAAATGTGTAGTTACAATTTCATCACAAATTAAAGTACGATATTTAAAGAACCGGAAATATTAATATTTTTGTAACAGACCAATTTTCTCTTGTCCGTAAAAATTTGAACAAAACATATTGTAAAGCCCCCTTACATACTGCAGGGTGCAATTAAACGTATACTGTAAGTTGCACCTGTAGACCTCATATATATACTATTTTAGGACTTCCTTAAAGTATATACCGAGAAGATTGTCATCTGGTCGTGATGTGGACGGTCGAACCTAACTTTGCACATCCAAGAAATAATTTATTGCTATTAATTACTACGTAGCAGTTTTGATTGTTGACAGTGTAATTTTATTTTTTTCTGCCCTTCCTCAAAGCCCCTTGCTCGTTATTCAATATTATGTACGGGGCCATCGTTGAAGATGTAACAACGAAAAACAATTAAAGGGAGAAATCATCGCAGCAATATAAAATGTCAAGAGTACAAACTATCATTCCCAATTATAGGAATCCTACCAATTCATTCGAATTTTACGTATTATGAATTTAACGATGTATTTTGACCTATCAGGCAAATTATGATGAAATATTTAGTGCATTTTGTGCTAGCTATGAATTCGCAACGTTGGAGGAAATAATTGTATTATACACTAAAAATCATCACTCCCTATATATTCTCCACTCACAGACACTTTCAAAAAACGTGCCGTTGGTCGTTTGCCTTATAAGGTCGCAGGCGATATAAAACTTACAGCGCTGAAAAGAAGAAATATCGAGACTGCATTGTTAATAACACAACACTGTCCAGCTCTGTTTCGCTACAACACCGCAGCAGCACTTATACCAATTTCCCCAGGACTTTCTGATCGCCATAACCCTCACCATCTTCCCCGGAACTTGATTCAGCGCTTCAGTCGCACCTCACTTCGGCTTCAAGAGGGCGTTGTACACAAACGACTTCAAAGGTGTTTACTGACATTTGCCGGATCCTAGAAGACTTTACATTGAAAAAATTGAGGTAAACTTACTGTACATGTAATGTAAGCTAATCTACATGTAAGGAATAATTATTCCACACATGTAAAGGAAAGCTACACAACTGGTAACATAAATTTTCATTACATATTTGCACAGGTCCTCATTGGTTATTTTACACAACACAGGAGCATAATTTCCGAGTCGTGTGTGTGGTGGATACACTACGGGTTTGCAATTTGCCACGCACGTTCGCTAACCAGGTTTCCCGCACAAGGTTGAGGAATATTCCAATACGTTTGATGAGTTAAATATCCAACTTTATTTACAGTTTACAAAACACCATAAAGCGGCAGTCTTTGACGAGAAAATGTTTTCAGCGGTGAGTCTTTCAGCGTAATACATAAAGCGCCGAAATTGAAGTAATATAATTATGTCGTAGTAAGAAGTAGGTAGATAGGTAAGCATTACACTAGCAACATTTATGTGCTCACAAATTTAGCAAAAATATTTTCTAGCAATGACTTTATTTAGTTTTGCTGTAATGACTCTTAATCTCTGTAGATTTCAACACACATATGTGTCAATTTTTCTTCCACTCCCTATTAAAACAGCAGTGATTACTATGCCGTGCGTAACATGAATCTCAACCAATGGCCTGTCTGTAACCAGCGACTGATGTTGTGCCAAATACGTGGACTATTTCGCGAAATTATTACTTGCAAAACTAATTATTTGTTTACTTTACCTTTTAAATTGTGTGGCTGATGAGGCTAACAATTTTCGTCTATGCCCATATATTACACTTGATCTTTTTAATGTCAAATTTGCATAATATACGCCATCTCTGTAAAACCTTGCAACAATTGAAAAACGTGCAATACCATTGGTCAACTTTTACCTCATATTAATTAATGTGGTGCCTATTGCCGTTGTTGTTAGTGTCCAACGGGTGTAATAAAAATATTCTGTTTGTAACGTACTAATTTAGGTTTTCATGAATTTAAATAATTTTGGCGACAAACACCATTGCAGCACTGCCATGCCTGTAAACCACACAAGATTAGAAAATAAATAAGGAAAAATAGTCGAGATTAGGTAGTCAGAACAGTTGTATGAAATAAAATTACACAATGAATCCCGCGAGAAGTTATGTAAAATACAACACTTATAAACGAATAACTATAAATAAAAGTAGCGAAATACCTCAATAAATATAAGACAACTGAAAAATCAAAACAGGACATTTAGGGTGGTTAACTCAGACTGGTTTGGTAATTTCCATATACAATTAATATTTAGTTATCCACGTCTGTTCAAAGTATGTTATTTTTACTATCTCTTATATATAACTTCACGCTGAGCATTTTCAAAAATGTTGCGTATTTTACGTAATTCTTTCTAATTTGTTACTTTACGATCTAATGATCACAACTCCGCTTGTACACGTGGTTGATGTGGTTTTTGTACATATTTCACCTAGTTTAACAAATTTTTCTTTTACTATAAACGTAAGTTCAATAAGGACGTTTGTTTGAATTTAATTTTGTTGCAGTATTATACTAGGACTCATCAATAAAATAATATTTACTGTTATCTACGAAACATGTCAGTACATCAATACTAACATATAAATTACAGATAAACACAAATTGGGATTTTAATGCTAACGGTCGTCGAAGAGCTTAACAAAAGCATGCGATCCAGAACAAATTCCTTGAATAAATTAAAAAATAACGTTGCGCTAATTTTTAAGAGCTTTTTACAGTTACTGGAAAAATAAAAGAAATCATTCCACCACTTACATTTTGACTTGTGCTAATTTTCTCGAGAATGTGCAACTGTATCGTAGGTAACTGCGCGTCGTTGAGTTGGATGATTTATTTAACTAAATTATCACATCAGAAGGATAATGTGCTAAAATCATTATGTATCTGGTAAATAACTACTCAGAATTAAGTATGCTGTGGATATTGCTAAACGCGAAGCAGTCAGTAAATTTTCTACTCGAATTGTAGTGAATTGTAAGTTATTAATATACTTAATTGTAATGTTGAACAACAACGTAACTCTATTTTGACAGTTTGTAAATTTTCGATCAATAAAAAATAGTTTTTCTTATTTTGTTTACTTACGCTGCTGTCACATCTCACATTAAGAAGACTCTTAGTTTCGATGCAGAACACATGTAACTACGAAGTTATTTGAATATTTTTCAACAATGCTCGAATAACTGCAATGAAACGTTCATTTAGAAATTATATAAGCTAGTTAAATAAATTCGATTCATACCAAAGTCAGTAAACTTCAACAAAGAATTACAACAAATATCACATTGCTAAAATGACTTTTCGAGCTATACGTTCAGACTTATCATGGCATACATCTATCATAAGTACGAAGTACGTAAATCATAAATATTCACGTCGTTGCTATACCGACGCAGCACATTGTTTTTCGTTCGCGTGACGACCTAATCAATTTCGCTGCAATTCGCCGGGTCTGGGATAAAATTTCCGCCCCAGAAACATTTCCCGCCTCGGGTAATATCTCCGTCTCACAGCGGAGGTGTGCAGGAAGCCGCCAAACTTACAGTTGGCGGGCGCATTTATAATATTATTTGCATGCGTGCAAGGGGTGTTGGCATTTGACTCGTAGGGCTGGCCGAGCAAATAAAACGGCACACGGCTTGCAAGTGGCCAGCCAAACAAACGCAGGGCGCGGGCACACACACACACTCATACTTGTACCGTGTTAAGGCAGGTAGGGGGAAGGTAGGGAAACAGGCAACACAGCATCGTTTCCTTCTCGCTCTGCGCATGATGTGTTGCCGCTGGGAACCGCGAGCCACCTTGCTTGTACCTCATGCCCCTTCGCCGCCAGCAGTATTTTCAAATATGCATCGCTGGCCATAACCGGCGCGGCCACCGGCCGGCGTTAATACAAATTAGAAATGTTATTAGGTCCACGCCTAAATGAATAGGTAAAGGTAACCGAGGCAGCCGTACGCGTGCACGACTATAAATTTTCAAGTGCTTGGATGCAAAAACAAGGCGCGTTCCCCAGCGCGGCCTACTCCAGACTAACTCATTTTGAGGGCAAGGAAACTAGGAAACGTTAATAAGGCGAAGGAGCTGCATTATTGATGAAGCGGGAGCAGTGGACAGATAAAAGTGACCCTCCCCAGTTGAGCTTCGTGTTACAAACTGTACATGGGAGGGGGTCAACTCGTAACACGGATGACTCCACTTTACGTTCACTTTTCTTCACTTCATTTTTCCTTCGCGGTCATTCCCTAACACTTGCGTGCTCTCCCTCTGCACACTTACTGTAGGAATTACATTTGTCAAACTTATCGATGCCAGTATTCTCATTTGCTGCAACTGGTATAATATTCCTCAGTAGTTTAAATATGTATCATATAAGAACAAATATTTACCAATCAAAGTCATGAGATGATATTTGTACAGCAAAATTTTCTCATAATTGTACGATTTTGGCATACTATATGTGTACTTAAATAACGTAATTTTCCTAACACGTGAATTTGTATAATATTATGCCAAGATTAAGACCATGCGTGTAGAAATATATTTAGTTCTCTTCGCTATATCTCTTCATTTCATGAATTGTTTTGTATTTGCATGTTTTGCTCAGTAAGTTTTATAGAAATTGAAAGTTTATCCTCGTTGAAAGGAATTATGGATTTATCAAACGTAACCTATAAAACTACCAGTTTTTCTCTTATGAAACCTCATGTTTTAAAATGGCGTAAAATATAAAATGTGCGTCTTAAGCTATCCGTAATTAAGTGCTGAATATAACAGTCGTAGAGCACTAGTATGGCATGAGTAGATGTTTCACGGGATACGGCAATGAGTTACACATTTTTTGATGTAACAACCGTCGTTTGTATAATAGTAATAATCTATTACGAACAATATCCGCGAGCGAATTTGTGCCATTTTACACACTTAAAAAAATTTTACCGCTACAAACAAGGGCCTGTTTTTCAAGACGTATTTGTGAAAATAATTCCAACATTATTTCGACACGCCGTTAAAAATTTCCCTGTGACATTTATTACACCCGTAACGCAAGAGATGGGAGCAGAAAACAAATTTCCGGAATTATTGAATAGCATGCGAATTAATATAAACCTAGGCGGAGTCGCCATTTATGCTAATCACTGCCGGATATAAATTACACTGCAGTGGCTAAGTGTGGACGTATTCAAAAGAAATCGTTGCTGAGCAATACACAATTTCTAGTTGCATGTTCAGAATAACACTGCTCGCTGTACCAGCAAACATGATAACAGTTAGATGTAAAAAAAAGTGATTCTTTCTGGGTGTTTTGAAAATTCTGCGGGCAATAATCTTGCTCTTCCCTGGGTTATCTTAGATGTTTTGTCGTAAATGTTTATTGCCTCACAAGGCTCATTTCTCAACGACAGAGAACAGAAATGTCTTTGAAGTATTACTGATTTTTCGAGACACAGCCGCTCTAGCTCGTTTGATGTTTGTGCTCATGCAAGTCTTTAAAGCACCTCTGTGTCTTCTTAAGAAATTTCTTAACAATTTCTTCCGAGATATGTGGTTTTTGAAGAGTGATTCAATTACGACCTTATTATATGAGTTTCGCTTTACTATATATGTATATTAATTCATACCTAGTCAGAGTAAAAACCAACTCGGCTACTAAAGCAGTAAAGCTATACATTCAGATAATTGATTCCCTTCTTGTCCATTGAACTCTGCAGATCTCTTATACGAAAGTTGTTGAACGGTTTTATTTTCTAAGTTAAATTTGTATCAACACCATACTACTTTACACCTTTCCGGCAAGACATCCCTCTCCGAACAGCTTCATCTGAACGCTGCAGATTATTATCACCAAAACAGTGGCAGCTTTCCTCTTCAATATTCATTTATTTCAAATTACACATCTAATTGAAATATTATAAAGATATTATAGTATACACACCCTCGCAATGATATCTCTAGTTCTGGTATCATTACTTTTTTACAGTGGCCTAAGTTGTAGACCTCAAGGCATGTTTTTGGAAATTATTTTCCGGAAAACATCGCACGGTGATTTTAAAAATGTAGTAGACTAGATATCTTACAGATAATTATCGTTCGGATGCCAAAGACTTATCCACAAGTTACTGAGAGTGCGTATGAAGTAAAGTTGTTCTGCCATAAAACTAACACAATTTGAGGAACATAACTTCAAAATGTCATATTTCAATTGATATTAGTTTAAAATATCTTGAAATCATTTCATAACATACCTATATGATAATCTCACGTGACGTAATTTTCGACACACTACACAAAACAGTGGGGTATGCAGCGTTGAAAAGGGAAATATACCTCAACGACCCAAGTTAAGCTATTGTTTTAAATATAGGCTGTAATGCCTTTATCTTTTTAATTTCAGATTGAGTTCTATACAATTATCCACGAAAGCTCAACGTATAAGATTCGGTTAATAGTTTGAAATTTATATTTATTAAACACAAGTAATAACATGAAAAATTAGTTGACACACAAGGTGCTCGCTGAATTAATGTTCATATACAAATTATTTGGAAATGGCGCAATAATACAGTAAAATATAACTCATTATTCCTACACATTTAAATACTTTAATCAAAATCTAGAATTTTATATTCGTTGTCAAGCCAAACTTTGAGGAATAATGTAGAAGGCCAAAATTAAGGAAAACGATACAGGGAATGGAGGGCCACATATCTCTCAGCTACAGATATAGTGAAAAACGTTGAAAATTTGTTTTGGAACACCAGAACTGTTTTATTGAAATCAATATTACATGCCAGTAGATGAGTAAATTTTACAGATGTTAAATATGGCGTCCTCAAGTATCGATGCTGGAATGACAGAGTTGCCAGAGGTTTACTTTTTTTTTTTGCTGGCATTCTAGCAATGCTGGCAGCTATCTGATGACACAACAGACAGCAACAATACTTGTCAGCAAGATTTCTTCATTACGTACCACTATTCTGTAGGTAAGAGATTTGATATGACTCCACGCAGTGAGATCAGACGAATACATCTACAGAATGATCCAAATATTCTTCGCCATGTTTTACCCTGATTAATTTTAAATGAGACATTCCCAGCCCATTAGTCCCTGTCTCATTTAGCTTCTTTCAGTATTCTCGATAGTCTTACAACATTGAATCACTATCGCGAATAAAAATTGTAAATTTTTCTACTGGTTGTGCATTACTGTCATTTTGCTTTTGCATTTGTATATGTATAACAAAAATAATAAAAGCATAACGCACGTACTTATCGTCTGATACAAAGTGTGGTTAAAAGAAAACTATCATGTTGAACGAACTACATTTAACACTAACGAATTTTTAACACGCAAATATAGGCCTAAAACTAAAAAAAAAAAAAAAAAATCTAACACTCTGTATACGAATTAGTGGGTCTATGATTCCTTACTAGCATTCTCAATAAGTCACCTTACAGACTTTCAGGAACAGGCATACTGCACGCACTGTTTAATAGGTGACTCAAAACGATCCTACTGAACATCATACTAAAAAAAATTGTTATAAAGACTTTCAGGTTATTCAAGCAGGCTATTAGAAATATCATATATTTAATTCCAAGGAAAACAAACGCAATTAACGATAAGCAGTTTCTTAAATTTAATTTGTAATACAATTTAAAAATATAATATATACTTCTATCCGGAAGAATAAAATTTCAAAAGAGATATGCATGAGTAAAATAGGATCTCCGGTCCGTTTTTGGTCTGAAATATATTATAGTTCCAAGAAGGAAAGTAAATTAAATAAATTGTTAAGTGAACAGGGTGTAAATGAGGGCTCTATGGTAATTTGTGTTAGCTTCAGTTACAAGATAATGTTTTATAATACGGATGGCATAAACGACAGAGACTTACCGTTGAAATAGAGTCAATTGATAATTTTTACTATTTCCACGATAACGGTAAATTATCGTGGAGTAGGCCTATCCCACAAATGTTAGCTACATTGTCTTGTCGCCAAACTTTATATGAATTAAAATCTATGAAGACAGCCAATAATTAACACGACTATTTTGGGAGCAAATCAGTCGAACCTGCTACTGTCATAAGTAGCAACGAAATTCTCAATGTTGAACTTGTTGCATGTAGTATAGTACATTTTTAAATACATATATAAATGGGTAATCTGCTCCAGCTTACGTATAAAACAGTAATTACGAATATATAGATGGCTTAAAGTAAAAATTCTCTTAATGTCGTTATATATTAGACCTAAGCACATTACTTCCAACAAAAGTAACTTAGTATAATACTTATTACTTGATTCTCTCGGCCTTGGCTCCATATCTTGGCGAGTACGATATAACGGAAACGCTCATTAATTTAGCTTTTTCTTGTTTTAATTTGTTTCTGCAGGGAATTATGTAATAACTGTTGTGAAACTACTTCGTTCAGATGAAAATTTATTAAAACTTTGGTGCCTATTTAAGTAGGAAAAATATCTGATTTCTCACGTATTTGTCTGTCCTCCTCTCAACTTACTTCTTACTATACAACTTGCCATTCTTTGTATTTTTTGTATCGTCGTGTATTTTAAGACCTAGATCGCCACTCTTCATTTTAACCGCCCTTGAATTTCCTTACCTGTCTGCCTCTGGTTCTCATAAGTTTCATAGTTGGTGCTCGCATAAAAGTAAGAGGAACTAACGTTTCACTAGACATATCACTAGGCTTTTTCGTGTTCCAACAGAAAAGTTAGTCAATACTGTTTTGGATATTTATATGAATTAACGCAACATTTATGTTCCGGCATTCGGAAAAATACGGTTTTCGCTCGGAGTTTACTATAAGTAAGCAAATAATAGCCATAAAAACTATCAAACATACGTATTTTAATAAAATGTTGTGCCTCTGTAAATGTACATTGCATGCGTACACTTTTCAATAACTCAAAAATATAAATAACGTCGTTTAACCTGACATGGCCCATCAAAAGTAACCAACACTGCAACCATGTTACATAGTATAAAAGGTTAGTCATTAAACTATATATATATATATATGTTTTACCAACTACTGTCTTTAATAATTAATATGACGGTTTAGAAGAATACCAAAATTACCTGAAATCAAAAAAAAAAATTACTACACGTGTCCTCATTAAATTGTGTAGAGGCAGTGCCAAACAGTAAAAAAATTCAATCACAATTCCCTTACATAATAAGGTCAATAACTTTTAGCCAAATACAGTCTTAACCTAATGTGTCTGCTAGTAACAATTAACATTTATTACAATATTGTAAAAGATAAGTCACGACTTATATAACCTAAATGAACTTATTGTTATCGAAAATGTACAACTAAGTCTCAGAGTCTGGCCGAAGGAAAATATACCATGAAAGAAGGTTGCCAAATGGGAGAAAATATTATTATTATCTGCGCTCAAATGAATCCTAAACAGGTCGCAATTAAGTAATTTTTACCAAACACGTACAAAAGAACGCAACAATGATACAGTCTTATTAACAATGACGAAAGATAACAATACCAGGATACTTCTGGAATTAAGGTCGTTCATACAACTACCATCAAACGTATGCGATATAAAGTACAAATTTTTCGTTGAAGGTTGTGGTGTCAGTATTATCAAATTTTCGGAGAGTTTATCTCACATCAATCGTTGTCAATAATCTTGACTCCCTTGTAACCACCCCTTTTGCGGCGTGAATTACCAAAACCTTTATCACGTCACCCCAAACTGTTTATGTTCTTTTTATATTAGAAATGTTGCACGGTATACGCCTAGTACCACCGACTGCAACAGGTTCGAATCTCGACCAAGGGTGTACGTTTTCGTTAAATAAAGGTATTTTTCCTGTGATGTACGAGAATATTACATTTAAAAATTAATTTTCTCTCACACATTTCGAGAGTATTGTTTTATAACAACGCATTATTCACTTCCCTAATTTTATAATAGTATTTTTCTGGAAACACATTAAAACCCTGCAAAGTGTAAATTTGTTGGATATTTTTAAAAGCGTGGCCGTGAGAATGTGTCTTAGTGCAACCAAATGCAACTAACGTGACCAAACTTGTTCGAATGACACTGAAGAAAATTAGAGAATTGATAATAACTGATTATAGGTGTATAAACAGAACGCAATTGAATATTAGAAATAATGAAATAAAACAAATATGGCTAATAAAATTTGTGTTTGTTCAAATTTACAGTGAATAGCAGTTTAGGTAAAATGTCCTTTCATGTAAGATGAACAAATTACGTGTTACCACACACAGAGAAAAAGAGAAGGCTAAAAGAGCAAAATATGTTTGTTTAGGAAATATAACGTATGGCTGAAACATGGAATGTTTCGCTTAACGAAACGTCGTCCATAACATACATATCCGATTATGTGGTGTAACTATAGGTAATATTGTTTCATTAAAACAATAATTTGTTGGCACATCTAAGCCGCATTTCCTCCCAGTAAAAAGAAGTACCAACTGTAACGCCATTATTTAAACGTTTCTGTGTGTGTTAAACAGATATTTTTAGTATATTTTAGGTGAACAAGATGTCGGTCACTGGAGCAACTATTTAATTCAAAATTCAGTTTACGGAAAAACACGCTATCTGAGATATGCATTTGTATTTAATAATAAAGTTTATCTTAGTATTAATAACCTAGAAAGTTTCGGTGATAAAACTTGTTCATCGCTGTAATTTTTGATACTGGTAGTTTAACATCGGAAAATGTGCGTCTCTTGTTTATTACTTGAAGCTACACTACTCTACTATCTGTTGACGAAACATTCAATCTACTTGAAACTAATAGGTTACTCGGCCGTCACCTATATTACTGCGATACAGTTCCATAAAAGTCACAATTTCTTTAAAATGCTTTTTTTAATGTACTCCTAAATAAATTCAATACTCCTAAACTAACCAATCCAACTAAGCGTATTTGCTATCAACTAAATACACACACGATCACTCAATATTTAATTTCTTCGTGACTTGATATATATTTGCAATACGCAGAGACCAAGCTATACCAACAAAATATTTGTTTACTCCAACAAATCTGTTTCTTCAGATTATGTTTGAGGCAACGAACAAAAAGTCTACCTGACACATTCGTGGTGGTTTCTCACAAAAAAAATCCAGTTTGGTTATTTGATCAATCGTATTATTTGGTTACATCAACAGCTGAATTGTTTCACAGTTTAGAAACTTGCGATTAGTCTGAGTGAAACACATTTGGTTTCATGTAAACACTTTAATTTTTCCTCTGTGCATGTGTACGTAATAAAAATACACAAGCACTATAGAGAAATAATCCCAAACAAATGAGGTAAATTAAGAGATAAATTAATTGAAAATATGCGTATAACTTAAAGAGAACGTTTGGACGGTTTTAACAATTTTGTTACTGTAGCACTTCAGTATTACACAGAACTTAACTATTTTTGTAAAGATTTTGGCTGGACTCGAATTCAATCAATGAAACGACTCGACGTACTAACCACTACGCCACTAAGGTTAACCAAGTAATTTCTTAATGTATGATTTTTATTTACGATAAACGCATAAAGCTCTGCGCATTCCTACGATAATTGTACACTGCGTAGTCGTAAAATTTTATTGTTGTGAGAGTGTTTTACCGTTCATAGTGATAATTTAACGTTTCACGTAAAATAAAATTATTATTGTTACAAATCTAAAGGCGACAGAACGTTTGTAATTATTACTAGTGAAGAAAATTAAATTGTGGTGAAAATGACACTATGGCTGAATATAAAATTAGCTCAATCTACTTGCACAAACGAATAAGTAATTTTAACCAGTTTTAAAGCTTTCCATAAATTGATTATTCACAAGAAATCTTTAAACAAAACACAACGAGGGGGAAAATTTAAGTAGCTTAAGTATGAATTATACCGAAATATATTTTTTTTTTCATGTAAAAGTGAAATAGTTTTTACTCGGAATCTAGCTTATGGTGACGGTGTAAGTTTTCTTAATTAAATTTCTTAAATAGATTGTGTTTATATGCATCACATAAACAAGCCTATTTTAATTTATTGCCGCCGTATTATATCGCATTTATATAATCTCTTGTATTAATAATGCTGGGAGTAATTATCACCAATTATTCAAATGAACCTTATTACTTACAACGTTGATAGAAGCCTTAAAAGTGTAATAGTACATAAAAATGAGTTCTTCGAGAAACTTTAAAAAGAGTTTATCACCAACTGATTGCTATTAATTACATACTCAGCTCATATGGTTACATAGCAGTGAAAACGGAATATTACTGGTGTGTTACGTAATTTTTATACTCTGACTGCAATAAATATAATACTAACTCAAGAGAGGTGGCATGAAACCCAACGGTACTTGAATAAATAAGAACGTATTTCCGCAGTTTGGCTTTAGCTTAGTTTGTAGCTTGTTGAAAAACCTGCAGCCCATGCGCTATCGAAGGAAAATTCTACCTAATCAAAATCTCAAACGCAGCGGTGAGCGCAGGAAATTAGGATCACGGGCCAGATTTCCTCCCAATGAATAATTGAAAGTATATGGTTTACAAGAGGCGAGAGGGCTGCTTCTCATGCAGGTGTTTGTTTGCAACTAAGGGTTTAGTTGCGTCGGCCTTGCAAGGGAGCTGAGCAGTTTTATTCCTCACGACGAATTATAAACTACCTATCCAACAACCACGATCAACTAACTCAACCATTTTGCCTTCACTTAGAATTCGTTATACTTTACACTGCCTACAAATGTATCATTTTTACCTTCAGTTTGACCTATTTCATTAAAACATTCAGCAAAAACGTATCAAATTAAAATTATTGAACATATCCGGATTTGAACCTAAGTTAAGTCATTGATGAGATCACCATCTAAAGTTTAATTTTATCATTTTATATGTGAGAATGCATATTTACTAGTACCTATTCAAGGAACTGAAGAAGGAAAATAATCTATTTTCCTGAAACGTCTCATCTGTTGTGCGTATGACAAAATAACAAATTATATTAAGTAACCAAAAATCATATAATAACTGCAATCCTGAGCAACATAAATGACCGCCAATTAAAAACATACAAGAAATAGGGCGGTACCTAACAGACAACACAAAACCAGAGGAAGTTGTAGTACGTAACAATAACAAAGTGAAAAAATGCATGATTAAAGCAACATTGAAAGAAAAATTTTACAAGAAGACTTCCCCGTCAAATTATTTTGTAGTAAACAACAGTTTAGTGGCGACAGTAAAATGTTGTGTAGTGACCACAAAATAAATGTTGTATGGTGAATGCCAACAAAATATTTTGTAGCTGCTACAAAATATTTATTTCTGTGAGAGCTGGTCTACCATAAGCATTTGTAAATAAAATAACAAACATACTAACTCGCCATAGTAAATGTTTTTAACATCACAGGAAAATATGTTAAATGAGAACTCTGAAATTCGTGTTTGCTCAAAAATTCTTACTAATATACTTTTATAATCTTTGAAATAACTGTGCAATGGGAGTGCATGACTGGATTTATTTGCTTGGACATACTCCATTGCGAAATAAATGACTGTCAAAAGAAAACTAAAAATAAGACAAGGAAACATAAATAAGCAGAGTATGCTTTAATCATCAGGATACATACACAACCTGAAATTCCAAAACTGGAATCGGGTCAGATAAAACTAGGAACAAACAGAAAATAAAAGAAATAACAAAAATATAAAAAAGAAACCTAAGTTGACATGCGACACAACGATGAGACGAAAAAAAAACACAAACAGAAATACAGCAAACGACACAAAGATGAGACGAAACAAAACACAAAGATGTCGGACACAAACAGAAAAGACAACAAACGACACAAACGATGAGACGAAACAAAACACAGTAGTTTTCCAAACAGTCAATATTAACGACGTTTCGGGAACTGGAATCTGTTCCCGTCATCAGGTAAACACACAGGGTTCAGGAACACGAGTGCGACTGATGAGGAGACTGGAAAAACCATGGGTTTATATAGGATGAAACCCCTTATCGTGCTCACCCAATAAGAGAGACGAGCTGTTTCCTGATATATCGCGCAGCATGTATTGACTCTGATTGGTTGTGGTGGGTTGAGTGTAATAAAATTGTACGCAAATTTAAGCCTAAATGTTCCTTGCCAAATTGCATTTATTAAAAAAACAAACTAACAACTATTTTTATTCTTACAAAATTATATTATTAAGTGGATTAATCCCAGTACTGTATGTTAAAGAAATTTGTCCAAACTAACACGTAATACAGTTAATTAAAGTATTTAGTTAATTGGGATGCGTATGGTAGGACTGAAAAAAATTAACTGCTAGCGAAGTTGTAATTAATTAAAGATAACAAAGCATTGTTTTAAAAACATCAATAAATAGGCCTATGAAAGCTGTCAAATCATAGACGGAAAATTATAATTTTGTTGCAGCGTATCTGTTCACAGAAGTCCCGCGTTAGTAGTAGTCAGTTAGCCAGGATGACTTTGATCAGTTCCCAGTGTTAGCAGCAAAAGTAAAAAATGGCACAAAACCCAGCATGTCCTGCCTGGAACACACGTCCCAATAAAAAAAACTAAAAAAACGACCGGAATGACTGAAAGCTGGAAGTCAAGAATAGTGTTTGGCTTCAGGATTCCAGGCGGGTTGAAAAACCTCACTAAACACACAATAACCAGAAATTAATTCAGATGAAAAATGAGATAGAACATTAAAATTTTCGCAGAAAACCACTCACTGAAAGAGGCTGGACAGAATCGCTCTGTAAAAATCACAAGTGTCAAAAAATTCGCAGAGAACGAAACAACCACAATAAATAAACGTAATAATTTAGAAACGCAATCATAGTACGTTTCTAAATAAATTTGCCACATTTTAAAAGAAACAACGGAAACTTAAATGCCAACAAGTCAACAACACCACAAATGAACCATCATAACTTATGCGGAGATCAACGACAGAGAGCTAAAGACAAGACAGTGCTGCAACGTCGAACAAACGAGCGTAGAAAATGGCTATGAACGGTACCAACAGCCACAAAGAACGTGTGGAAGCACAGTACCAGGCAACAATCACGTGAACACGCGCGCAAAATTTAATACAAATCACGCTGTGTAATACTGAATAAGTACTGCAACTACGCGCGCAATGATGTCGGCGGTGCGAGAGGACAACACGTGAAGGAATTTCAAGTGTAACAGATTTCTTCAGGTAAGACTAGAAAACTGGCAATACTGGGCTCGGCAGATGTCTTAATGCCAAGTTGTGAAAGTCTATTAGTCTACAAACAATCAGTCAGAATAGTAACAGTTTCAAATATTTCAGTTTTAAATGCCGTGTTAAACACAATTGATACAAAATTAAGTCAAATACCTGAGTAAAATATACCTAAATTACAAATAATCCAAAATATTCCTTTGAATGTTAGTTAATTAAATGGTGCACATACTTTGAATCCCACACACTTTTGTCTTGAAAAGAGATTATAGCACCGGCAGAAATAACACAGGCATTTTTAGCACGGATAATATAAGACAACAAAAATTACAAATGTAGGCCTACATGTAAGACACATTAATCACAATAAGTAATAAAACTGTTCCAAAAATTAAATTAAAATATTTTTTGAAAGAATTCAGTAATGGCAACAAACTTTCAAATGATGTATTAAATACCTAACCAAACTTTTTAGATCATTCTAAAATCACAAATAAACAGTAGCTTGCAAGTAAAGCGGACAGCAACAAAACCGAGTGGAAGTAACAGGCACCCAGGCAACAAGAGTCCACAAAGTTATAGAACAAGCATTTTAAAACACAAAACATTACAAAACCCAAACAAAACTGGCACAAGTCCTGCATAACGTCCTGGCTGTCACAAGCTATGCCAACCAATAGTGTTTATTCTGTGTTATTGATATGTAAACAATCTACCAGCTACATAGAACGACAACACCACACGAATTCAAAACTGAAAAAAAAACACTGCAAACCCACAAACTCGACAACCATAATTTACCGGCAACCAACCCGACAGAAATATACTTCCACAACAACCAGAACGGGCAAATAGGCTAGTTTGCTAGGAAGCGTATGGTCACTAAGTGAAATGACTTAGCACCATACCAAAACCATTCCGAAATTGAGTCACGCTTCATGAGTACAAAACAGAGACTGTAGAATACACGCAGTTTGAAACAATTACCAACAAAATGTTAACGAAGAAGCAAATCGAAACAAACAATATTTCTGCAAATATTGAAAGGAAAAAACAACACAAAATGAATTTTGCCCATACCACAATGCTTGAATACGTACTCGCAACACATGAAGAGTAACGAGTACCAGAGTACAAAAACGCGAGCCAGTACTTCAGAACAAGGAAACACCAAAATGAACAACAGTTTGCGTAAATTTTAGTACATTTCAGAAAAAAAAATTAATTAATTTAGCAAGTGACACTGAAGAGGGTATGAGGAGCAACACAAAAATTGTTATACTTGAATACTAAATTATTGAATACAATGAAATAATTAACAAAACATGAAACAAAATGTTCATTAATTTAAGATATAAAAATTTATACCAAAATGTAAATAAAGTTATTAATTAATATATAAATGTTGAAATGTTGACAAAACTAACAATTAAAGAGGATGAGACATTTCCTAACACTGAAGACAATGCCTTGTACTACATAGAAGCCGCACAAAGTAACAGACAGCCATGCAGATGACACTAGAAGCTGCTGTAACAGTGTGCCACAGCAGGGATCACAGTCTAGGAAAAGTAGGTACTTCAGACAGACAAGCTCAGCTTATTAATCCACTCAAAAACTAGCAAGGAGCATTAGACATAGCAAACAGAAAAAAATAGTTGTCATATATTTTACTATAGAAGCAAACCTAGATAAGAAACATAAAGAGAGAGCCAAAAATTAAAATAGAATACACCACAACAGACATCAAAACTAACAATACAGACTGAAATAGAATAAGAACTTTTTAGAATACACCAAACAATTAAACAATAAGTTTTATTTAATATAGAATGTTGTCAAAAAGAGTTGCGAATAAGCATACCAAAAGAATATTACTGAATTCTAAAACAAAAAAAAAACAAAAAAAAACAATTATTTCCGACATTTAAGAAGTTGGATGGCAAATAACAAAGTTAAAATATTTTACAATAAGGTACAGTAAATGTAAATAAGTATGTGATATTTTAAAACAAGGTACATTTAAAGTAAATAAGTAAGTGCACATTGTAATCATGAGTACCGTCAAACGGGGATACCTTGTGCCAGCAGATGTTACTTTGTGCCACTACCTCCAATGTTTCGTTTGTATGTCATTTGAGTAAAAGTTAAATAAATGTAATTGTGTATTACAAACTATCAAATCATTCTTTCAGAATTTTAATTTTTATGATAAACAACCAGCAGGTAAATATTTTAAGTGGCACAAAGTTGCCCAGAATTGGCACAAAGTAAGCCCTGTTGACGGTAAGTGAAATGATTGTTTAGACAAATATAACAAGTTTAAGAACAATTAGAAAACACATTACTTGCAAAACAGGAATTCAACCTTTAAAAGTAATAACGCTCAAATAAACTAAAGTGCACAACACAATTAGCCAGAATCTGCATAAAACACTTTCACTGCAATGCATTAATAAATCTTACATGACGCAAAAACCTGTGAGACACAACATCAGATTGTAATTACAACACATCGTGAACAATCAATATTAGTACGAAACAGTTACCTTGCATTGTAATATAAACAGAACTAGCAACCACTTTAAATTAAACTGTAAAATAAAAACAAATAGGAAAATATGTGTACATACCCAAGTAAGGTATTTAGATACAAATTTAGCAAAATATTATGCTTACACAAGATGCAAACAAATTTACTTAACGTCATTAGTCGAAAGTAGAATAGAGTGATATAACAATTTTTTCTTAATTTGCTTGGAACACAAGCTAATATAATTTAAATTACGCGAAAGTAAAAAATACTACGTATAAATAATACCTTACAATGTATTTTAATACAAAACTAACCATAATTTCAATGAAAATGTAAAATGTAAACAAACAATGCTACAATGCTAAAATCTGTGGTGTTCAGGTAACGGGGTAATTGTGTTAAGTATAGGAGTACATTCTACATGTTATTTTCTAGGCCTGGGTAACAGGCAATAACTCGAATAGTTATGAGAAGGTAAAAAATTTAATTTGGAAGTTTTTATGTTCCATTATACGCAGTAGAACTTCAAACTTTCTTCGATTTATATAAAGCACCATTTTTTGACTTATAACACTTTACCTAAACACCACAAAAATATGTGTGCGTGAAGTTGGCTATTCTGAGACAGCAACATTGCGGTCGCAAAAATAAGGCAGAGCACAATTGTTACACTCTAGAAAGACAAAACGTCACTAAACAGAACGAATTCTTTTCAAAAGTGTGCTGTTGCTAGAAACATAAAAGTAATACGTTTTTAAGTGCTGTCGCACTTAGTACTTACATAAAAGACACAAAGGTTGTGTTATTTCTCAAATAAATTAATTGTCACAGACAAACCACTAAATAATAAATAACGGAATATGAAATTATTGAGGATGGCATCATCAAATGACAAATATTTCATTGGAAGAGAAAATATCACAAAACGAACTCGTGGTTTTAAAAAAGGAAACTGCAAAGGTACAGTCATGTTCTGCTACCAATTTAAACAGATGCGTATGAAATGATAGTAAATAAATAATTTTAAGCAGCCAATAACCATAGAACGAAACAATCCCCCATCAATAATTAAAAACAATGGAAAAAGAAGCCTGTAGACCTACTTATCAAGCAGCATAAAACCAGAGGAATCTGTTGTAAACAAACTGCTGTTAAATGGAAACAGTGCATAGTTTAAGTAAGGTTGGGTTTCCATAAATATGAGTAAAAAAATAATAAAACTCTCACTCCCTATAACACGAAGTTTAGACCGTAGGAAAATAAATAAGTTATATGAGTACTCCAAAATTTGTGCTTGTTAAAAAAATTCTTATTTAACATTCTTTTAATCATTAAATATACTGAAACTGTACTCAAATTACTAAATCCTAAATCCTACGGGCCAAATTAAATGTAAACAATAAACTGATCAGAGAATTCATTACATTCCTACAAATATATTATCATTAAGTCGATAAATGTGCGTACTGTAGGCTAAAGAAATATGTCCAAGCCAACGATATAATATAGTTCATACAAAATATGTAGCAGAAATGATTGCATCCATATATTACTCACGAAGTTGATATTAATTATTACAGCAAGGTGAAGCGGAAAATAACTTTCATATGTGCGAGAGCCGTCAAATCCTATAAAGTATAAAGATAAGGCAAATTTCTTTTCAGCTTATAGGTTTACATAGGTCCCGCAGAAGTAGATGTCAATTAGCCAGGATGACTTTGCACTGTTTCCACGGGAAAAACGGTAAAACTCCAGCAGGGTCTGCCAGAACACGTGGCTGAATGAAAAAGCCCAAAGTTGGCCAGAATTACTGAATGCTGGAGTCGAAAATTGTAGTGAGCTCTAGAATCCTAGGCGGGTTGATAAACATCACTAAACACACATTTTATCCAGAAAAAAAGATGGAAATTAGATATAAAATCTTTCGTAGGAGAATCCCCAATCGATGGCGGAGAGGATTGCTCTGAAGAAATCACAAGTGTCGAAAAAATTGCAAAAACTTAACAACCACGATAAATGAAGGCAATACTGAAGCAATGCAAGTTAAGTAACTTTCTAAATAAATCTTGTTACAGCATGATACAAGACAAACACGGCAACGTAAATTACAAGGGGGTCACGGTGGCCGAATGGTCAGACCACTATCTTCCCACCAAGGCGATCCGGGTTCGATATCCGGTGGGGTCGGTCCCTGGATTTTCGCATGTGGGGATCGTGCCGGACGATGCCGCTGGTTGTTGGGTTTTCTCGGGGGTGTCCTGTCCACCCCTTTTCATTCCGGCGCCGCTCCATACCTCGTATCACTACTCGAAAGCGCTGAAGGCCTCAATGTTAAGCGCTGACCAAAATCTCTGGCACACTCACTTAAATGACAAGATCTGCCAAAAGTCAGGAATGCCGCAAACCACTAACATGACTAAGCGGTGGTCAACGGCAAAGTGCTAAAGAAAAGAAGCTGCAGAAACGTCGAACGAACGACCGTCGTAAAATGGCCGTCAATAGTACCAGCAGCCACAAATAGCAAGCCGATGAACAGTAACAGGCGAAAATCGCGTGAACGCAAGCGGAAAGCTTGGTCGTAATCACGCAGTGAAAAGACTCAATAAGGCTGATAACTGCATCAACACGCACTACGATGTCGACGGTGCGAGAGGTCACAGGACGTAAGGATTCCAATCGCAGCCGCTTGTGTCTGGTCGCACATAAAAACTGCCGATAATTGGCTCGGCAGATGACTAATGTATAGTTACTAAAGTCTAGTAGTCGACAAAAATAATTAAAACAAAGTTTTAAATGTCGTTGTAAACAGACTGATAGAAAATTATACGCCGAATATGTGAATCAAATGTTACTAAATTACCAATCGTAAAATGTTTTGATGGTTTTAATTTGAAAGTTTGTATGCTTTGATACAGCACAGTTGTGGAAGGAAGCCTGCTACTTTCCGTCTGCTGTGTATTTTGTGCCGTCTGTGCTCACATACAGGTGTTTATTTTTTCTTTGTCATTCTAGGTAAGACAATATTCCGTTTCAGAATTTAACACTTGTTATATGTTCGTTGACAAAAGCTAGTACTGTTTTTTTTTTTCCTGTTTTGCTTTTTATTCTATTGGGATGGGATTTCTGCATTATGGCATCATACAAAATGTTTCAGTTTATAATAATAATCCATTGCAGTAATCGTTTGAACATCACATAATAGAATTAAAAATATTTATTGCCAACTCTTATAATTACAATTTTAGAAACTTGCTAGTTTTGAATATTGCGCAATAAGAAATACTGAATATTGACAATTATTTACAAGTGTTTTTGCTTGAAATGTTTGGTAGAAAAATAGCATTCAAATTGTGCGATAAAGTGTACTTTGCAGGCATTACACTTTATCGACAGTCTCATGTGTGCTCGAACATGGTACGTTCTGGGGCGCACAGTTAATGAAGGGATCTTCAAGGAAAATATGATATTTATGATATTTCAACACAACAATAACGTTTACTGTAAATCTCACCAGTAATTTGTTTACAATCGGTAAGTTTTCTTATTCATCCATCTGTATCGTAGCCTTAGGGTAATAAAGTTCCGTGTTCTCGGCTTACATTATTGTCGTGATCCAACACTCTTAACATAAATCTGTTTACAGTACAACTGTAGGAACACCTGGTCTGTAACAATTTGCTTCAGAATTTGAAAGGCAGGTTACACGGAATAGACCCAGTCCCTGTCCCAACTGCGTTTAAACCTAGCAACTATAGTATATTTCATTAGCCTGGCATTTCTAAGCAGATCTAAATCATTTGAATTCAGTTTTTTCTGCCAATATAGTTTATTAATTTATGTATCCCGTTTTTTTATGAAACGCGAATTCAGATTCGTTCAAAATATGTTCATGGTGTAGAACACAATCCAACACAAAATGCGCAGAAGAAACTGCAACCGCTCGTAATTTCTATTTCGTGTTTACGACCGAGTAACACAAAACGATAATCAAATGTTTAAATTGTATAGTTAGTTTAGCACTGTTCTGTGTGTGTTTCAATCACCTTTGAAACAGGTGTGTGGTATACGTGACTCAATTAAACAAAGAAAAACGATATGCCATCGTCAGAAACAAATTAAACGTGAGACACATTTCCTGTGGTTTCTCTTTATTTGCCAATGCGTGCAGGTTTTCTTCATTGCTACATTCAAATATATATATATATATATATATATATATATATATATATATATATATATATATATATATATAAAGCTGTGTATTCAGCAGATCCTTAAGTAAAATTGTCGTCCTAACTGTGTTTCCAACATACAATAACTAGAGACATGCAAAATTCGCGTTATCATTTTGTAGCAGAATAAACTTTACTTTCATATACATAACAGAGTATAATCTGCTATTCAATTGGCCACGAACTTTTACGTGTTGTCATTTACGTGTGTTACGTCGTTACAGAGATTGGCCTCTCTGCCGTGTAAGTATTCTCCTCGGCAAGTCACGTCAATATGGGCCAGCGGGAGACGTCGAACGAGCCTATAGTCACTTGGAGTCTAGTCAGCTGTCAGAAAATAACGCGAATTTTGCATGTCTCTAACAATAACCAACCTCCGTAGCTTAGTCGGTTAAAAGCCGGTCTACAGTGGGTTCAATTCCTGGTTTGGGCATGGGTTTGTGTTGTCCCTTCACCTCATTTCAACCTCGTCGGCTCTTAATTCCCGGTAATATTAAATATTCATAAAACTCTGTCACCTCACCTAATCCGACACATAGCGGTATATTCCACTCTCAAGATTACGCTGTGCGCATGTTGAATTAGTTCTGTAGCAATGGCAATCATCACTTGCATTATTGTAATCTTTGACCGGCATCAGTTTGGTTGAATTTCTAGGTTTTTTCTGGGTTTTTTGTCTTTTGGAACGCCTCTTAAAAATTTAAAAAAGTGAAGCTGTGATAGCTTCTTTCTTCATAATCTTCTTATATTTCACGTTCTCAATAAACTTTTACTTCTTCTAACAAATGCGTAAAATTGAGCAAACACTACTACAGTAAAATGATAGCCTATATTAGTGGTGTTAAACTGTTTCCTATTGAAACGTCTAATCCGTTGTTTAAAGCGACACAGAAAACGTCTGGCTTCGAGGAACGAAGAGGTTTCTGCCTCCATTTGAGTTATAACTGTAAACGCAGTATGTACTGGGTACTCTGTAAAATGTGAAATGCTGCGGGATCATCCAACCTGTATGCATCGTGCTACGCTATGCGATGCGAGGCAGCCAATGTCAGCAAGTATTCGGACTTGTAAGATTTTTCTCAGTAACTGCGTGTGGCGATGTGTAAAGGAACGAATTTATGAGTAACAAACACACTATAACATGTTGGACTCGAATTTGGTTGGACAAAGTTTGATTCCCAGCTTCGGCCATCTTGATTTTCGGTTTCCCATAATTCCTCGAAATCGCTCCAGGTTAGTACTGGGATGCTTACTTAACAAATGCAATGGCCGATCCCTCATCTAGTGCATTCCTTGTGTAATCGTCTCGAATTTTAAACTTCTAAAGTAATCATACAACTTCCATTCTGCAACAAAAAACAGTTATTTGACATCGACTTAATAGCTACCGAGTACTATACTAGTCATAACGATTTCCATGATATTTTGCAATTAAATCGTATTTTACTAAAAGTTTCAATTGTTCGTCGAACTTTGCTAATGTACTGTACATAAGTATGGCTTATAAATATTAAAAATTAGTTACGAAAATATCTAATAATTAAAATGCCTGTATAGTTTTTTATTATATTTTATTCGATTACCAGTAAATTAAGTGACTAGAGCAAAAATTCAAGTTTTCTATTGTGAAAAAGGTCAATTGTGAAGTGTAATGTTTAATATCAAAAGTAATTTTAATGTGGTCCACAATAAAGCAAATATTATGTGAAAGTATTGCTAAATTTCTACTTTCGTTCAGTAACTATCTTTTAGCTGTTTTAAATACTAACACTGCCACGTGCGTTTATCAACATAGGTCTGTACAATGTTAACATCTACATTCCTTTTCTCACAAACCTGTTACATACTTCACATTATTTACGCATTGGATACTCCGGTGATAATAAAACAGTAATTTTTTGCAAGTTATGGGCAGCTGCTGGCGTATAGCGAGTTAAATTTTGAATTCCGTAGAAAATGTGATGAGCTGCTAAATATATGACGGTTAAATAATATAAAGAATACGAAAAAATGATTTAGTTATAGACCCATAGTAAGTCAAGATTATTGTATTTATATTACAAATATAAGGATGTCTGTATCGTAATTCACTGCGTACTGTACATGTAATAAGTAGCCATTGTTAGTGTTGAATTACAAGCAGTGACAGGCAGTTATATGGGCTTACTTCAAAACTGCTGAGTATATTGTGAACTAAGTACAGCACTGCGAGATGGAAGAGCTAACAAGAGCGTGACGTTGTCAGGAGTGAGCATGCAAAGGTGGGAACACAAGACTTGGTAGACTGCTATAGGGGTGGGACAGGTTGGGGTGTGATTCTCCAGAACCCTCGTCTAACTACCACATCTGTAACTAATCCATTGTTGTGTGATCAACTTAATGCCGCTGTACAGACAGACCATCGAGTCCGGTGCGTGCAGTTAAGGGAGGTATCTGCTGATGACTTCGCCTAAGTAAGGGCGTAATTATGTTTCTCACATAAAATGTATCCAGTCGTGTGCCGTTCCTATTTGAACAAGCATGGGCGTAACACATGAAAGGACATAATTTTAATTTATTTTTTTAATATGATCTTGAACGAATTGATAACGCTCCCACCTATATACTTGAAGTTTTAACAACTTTCAGTTAACAATGTATGTTTCAAAGTTTTCACAGGTTATCTTCCCACAGTTATTTCCTGGTGTAGGTTTGATGCCGACTAGTATGGAATTAAATACCTGTTACTGGTTTCTAAATCATAACTGTGGAATATGATTTAAATAGGAAAAACGATTGGCTTGTTTATACAGCGATTTCCAACTAGAATTCCGCATTTGTGTTCCATCACGTATATGATATTTGTTGACTTGCTCGGAAGACTTGAGATTGCCAAGTAATTCAGTCACTTCTGAGATAATGGTACAGTCAACTTCCGAATATCCGCACTAATTGAGGGGGCCGATGCCTCGGATAATCCAAAATCGCGGATAATCCACTTTTATTCTTTCTTAGATTTCAGTTGAAAGAAGAAAAGGCCAAATTCATTCCTGCAATAAAAGGCAGAAAATTAACACAGTAGACTCTCAATTATTAGCATTAATGATAAGGAGCTATGCGCTAATAATCTAAAACACTAATGAAAAAATCAGGAATACCTCTTATATCGAAGGGGAAAATATCGTTAATCTATTCACGTGTGACGTGCGGGACAGTTTCGTTAGTCCATTCATGAGCGAAGCTAATTGTTTCGCCAGCTGGAAAAATACTTAAATATTCAAGCCTTTCCAAACACGGTCGCGGGCATAACACGTTGGTGGGTATTATGCGAGTAAATACAGAGTGTATTTATAAATAACCAAACTTTTTTTTCCAAAACATTTTTTCCAACTTTTTTTTAAAACTATTTAAGGTGAAATATTTTGCGCGGATAATCCGCAAATCGGATAATCCACACACGGATAGTCGGGAGTCTACTGTACTTTTGTTAACGCAGTCTTATTGCTGATCTAGTTGTGTCAAAGGTCACGGAGTGATCACGGAAGTCCGAGGGAACCGGCTACTTCTAGCACTATGTTTCCTGCTGGCCAGTTAGCTCTGGTACAACACGTAAAGGACACAAGTCGTTTGGAGCAGGAAGTGCAGGGTAGTCGCGGATGAACGACTCCAGGGGGTCTAGGCACGTAGTTCTGTCTGGCAGCGAGACAGAAATGAGTGATTAATCGGAAGCCCCCGGGAGAGGGAAATGGTCAAGGGGCGGATGTGTTTAGGGGAAATCGCAACTTCACGACGCTGTGTTCCTCGGCGCCTCTGCCGTGCTGCCAAGTATGCAAGTTTACAGCGTGATGACTTTGGAAACAGTTCGTGGTTACCGGTTAATATCTTCGACCCCGTGGCGCTGACACATTCCTCAGACAACGCAAAAATATTCGGCCCTTACATTTATATTGTTACCACATTGCATTACACTTGAGTACTTCGCAGTTTATTTCAGGCTGCCTTAAGCAGATGAAAAATTTGCTTTTGTTCATTCAAGGCGGACAGAATATTTTTAATTCTGTTTTAATGTTTGCAGCGGAACTTTATTATTTAAGTGTATAATTCTGCAACATTACCTGTTACAAAATCTTTTCACACGTTTCTACCAATTTTCGCAGTTATTCCTACTGTTTATGGGTGACATAGCGGAGTAGCGTGCAATACACAGGACTGCTGTAATGACGTTACACAACGACGTGATCTAACCTGTGTTATGAACCACATATCATGCATTGCGAACTGCAGTGCAGAAACTGTGCGTTTTCGGATAAATGTCCATGTAACATTTTTGCTCCTCTAGATGTGAGGATAGTTTTCCCAGACTATTGGCATGCAGTTTGACAACATTCTGTATATAAACAAGAGTTAACCAGCATATTTTTTATCTAACCGTATGTGCAAGTTAACCCAAAAGTTAATATCGATCACGTAGGTGTGAAAATATGACATATCGTTATTTATTCATGACATGACATCTTATAGCATGATGAGCCTACAGTAATTTAGAGTACTTAAGGGGTATGTGCAAGCCATGTATTTTATTTTTAAAGTTGAGAATTTCTGCACATTTTATTTATCATGACAATTTAAGTAGAATTACAGGTACTTCAAATTTTATTATGGCAACCACAAAAGGCAAAGCATTAAAGTTAATGTGGTTCTTTATTATGATATTTAAGAAGTCGTGTACTAGTAATGGATCCGGCTGTTTAAAATAAATTTGAAATGATTTTGCTGCGGAGATTCTAAAATAACTGTAAAAAATTGCCACAAAAATTAAAAATTTCGAAACAAACCATTGTATCATTCGCAGCGAGTGCTGCAGTTGCAGATAACAATTTATCTGTCACGACACGCAACATAAAGCAGATTATTACAGTCGCCACTCAATTTGGCACAATATGCAGTTTTACCATTTTTCTGTTTCCCAATGGTCAGTTCTCTTGGTCAGTGGACCAAGCGTCACGGATTCCTGGCCAGCTAGGTGCAACTTTAACGTAACCTCTACGTGTTCAAGGTGTCATGTATGTCCCTGTACCCATATCCCTGCAGAAGTCAATGGCGAACATCCGCAATGTCATCCTCGCCTAATACCCCCTGCCTCCTTCCTCCTCCCTAGGGCCACCAACTTCCAGCGTACGTAATAGGGATGACATAGAAAAATTCACCAATGTGTTCAAATTAAAGGGTGGATGACGAAGTGTCAAAAATTTTAAGTTGATTACAACCGGTCCAGTTAGTCTCAAAATATGCATAAAATATTATGAAGTATTGAAGTAAATTTTTCGAAAATTGTGGTCCGACATTACTAAACCGTACAGAAATCAAAGTTTCCCTAATGAACTGTTCAAACATAATATTTACTCAAAATCGATCCAGTATTACCGGAAATGTGACAAAATCTTGATTTTTTACGTCATGCTATCTTCCAAAATGGTGAAACTGCTACAACATATTGAACTAAATTAAAATCTTGGATGATAAAATGTGTAAGTAGTTCAGATATTAAGAAATGCTTTTTATTGATGTGATATCTTCCAAAATGATGGTTCTACAACTAGGTACCCTACTTACAGCAAAGCTTAAAGAATTATAGTTTCTCAGAATGGAACAAATCTTGGATAAAGAAATGTAAATAAATTGTTACTATCGGTTGAGTTTCGTTTGAAATGTGACAAAAAATTTCAAACTATATTCATAAACAGTTAACCTTAAATAGCTCCGGATATATTGAATGGCGCCAAAATGGTTTAATGGCGGCAATTTGGAAAAATATTCCTGATAAAAAACAAAATACATAACATATAGATGTCCAAAGTGTGTTCTATATGTGAACCGAGTTTAAAGAAGATTTCTTTATATGCATCATCTCAACAATAAATATATTTTGGCCTTGACGGCCGAGTGGTAAAACTATTGCCTCTCACCAAGGTGATCCGGGTTCGAGTCCTTTTATTTTGCATTGTGAAATCGTGCCGAACGTTGTCACTGATCAGAGGGTTTTCTCGGGGATCTCCCGTTTCCCCCGCCCTCTTCATCCTGGCACCTCACCATTGTAGGATCACATTCCATGTCATACTTTGGAGTAAGAATATGCCTACCGGCATCCAGTGATAAGTCTGCATCCGGGGTGATAACTTAACCCCCGGGTACCCTCCTAATACGATCAAATGTATTTAGTAATATATGTTCAAATGACCGCCATTTTGGAAATGGAAGCCAAGAAGTAATAAATTATATAAAAGTCAAACGACGTTACTAAGAACTATACGTGTATCGAGTTTGATATAATTCTTCAAAAATATGGTTTCTCATATATCGCGTATGGTAAAAAAAAATATTCAAATAGACACCGTTCTATAAAATAAACACGGTTTAAACAAAATGCATAAATGCCTAGTCATCTTTTTGATTAGATGTTCCTGAGATATCATAAATGTGTCAAAATGTTTGAATCGCCACCGTTATGAAAATATTAATACAAAACGAACAAAACACATTAAAGTCAAGTAACTTTGGTGATAATCATGTTATAATATATGTTTCGAGTTTAATGAAATCCTGGACAATGGTTCCACAGTCAATTCAGGCGTCAAGAAATTTTGAAATCACCGCAAATAAAAAAATACTCTCCATAAACAACACCACGACGCACAGTGGTTCCAAATACTAATCTGAGAGGACAAAATTATTTATTTACGTAGTTTCCATAAAAACAGTGGGAAACTATGCAATTATGTTTACGTACACTCAATCTAAAGCATATACGTTATATAGACTATTAAATTAATGCTACATGTAACTATTAAATATATAAAAATTAATAAAGACGAATATACATATTTAAATGTAACGTTTTATACAGTCATACCAATATCATATGTATGTACATTAAATATATGACTGAAATGTGTAAGTGAATAAGGTAGTGCAATAATATGCGATACAATATATAATGACTCAATAGATTCAAATACAATAACATCTAATACAGTAGAATGTAATACAGAAGAATTAATACAGTAGAATGCAATACGGTTAAACAAATCTAGTATAATACAATACAACATAATGTAATACATCGGAGTGCAACATGACAAATGTAACATAACAGAATACAACACACCAGTACGAAATACAATAGGATGCAATAGGACAAAATACAAGAGAATGTATTTAACTACAATGTTAATCATTACAATTGTTGGCAATGAAATTAAATGCAATAAAGAAGAATTCAAAACAATACAATGCTCTACAATATAATTCCAACACAAGAGAAAGTAGTACAAATTATTGTAATACAATAAAATGCAAAATAATATAACAGCCTTCAACACAAAGTGATGCAATAAAGAACTGCACACCATTAAACATTATCATTCAAGACAATGGAATGTAAGGTAATAATATACAGCGCACTAGAATGAAATGATATACAACAAAACTACTTACATGTTACAAACCCTGAACAATTTGTTCAGTATCTTGCTTTTTTTAAATAAGCGATGGAAACAGTTATGCTGCAAGATGTAACATAAAAGAAAGATAGAATCCTACAAAGTCATAATGTTTGGTTTTCAAAGTGATATTCATACTTAATAACAACAGTATTCACTAGCGTACACATTTTCTTAATACATGTCGTCAACGTCATCATCATCACTGTCATGATCATCAGTCTTGTCACCTTTATTATGTTCTACTTCTCGAAGTAGTGTCAACACATCAGGAGATATACTTTTACTCCTCTTCAGACGTTTTACTCTAAGGCTGCTAATAATCGGGTCCGAAGAAATTAATAGCATGTGCATCACATCCATCATTGTGTCAGATCTAGAAATCTTACGTGTATGATGCTCCCTGACTTTCTTATATTCTTTATTTATTGCTTCTTGCGCTTCTTCGGATAACATTCC
>PNEQ01121137.1:0-62082 GCA_003012365.1 Medauroidea extradentata
ATTTGACCGGACCTCTGTTTTCACTTTATCGTGTTCCTATTATAATTAAAACGTTTCATGTATTTCAAGCTGTGTGATGGCTCTACTGGCGTAAATCTGTATGTATTCTGTTCACAATATACTAATGTTTTGGTAAAACTGATTTTTGCTTATTTATTTAGAATTGAGTCTCCCACGATCTCGGGCTTAACCCGTCATTGTAACTTGTGTTGCGATACGCAGCACAAGGTTTCAGTTTTCTCCTTGTTTGGCCTCAGTCGGTTTAACGTGACGCCTTTCAAAAACTACATTCAGTGATAAACTTGCAGCATAGAGTTAAAATCGTGCAAAATGTATTCCGGATTAGATTCTCTTAGTTAACAGCAGTTTGTCAAACTAATGACTTGGTTCAAGTATGAATGTGATTTCAAAGTCTTTATTCTGCAAAAATAATCTAGCAAATTTTTCCATTTTTAAATAGTGGCTTTTTTTGGCTTAGAAAAATCATAAACAATCAATGAAAGGAAAAAGAACTAGCATACTTGCGTTTATTGATATAATTTTATGCCATATGTACCATTAGTGCATTGCGAAATATTTAAGAGGATGTGTATATTCATCGTCTGGAACACATTAAGGGGCGTGTTACTTTCATGATCCATTAAAATTGGAACGCCTATATGCTTGTCTTTAGACATGTGATTCTGAAATTAGAGTGTGTATCTAAACCTACAAGTTTGGTACTATCAATATTTATTAAAAATCTTAACAAAACTAAATGTGGTTAGTGGCACATGGAGTTTATTAAATTTAAAAAAAAAAAAAATAAGGATGTTGATAAATACCATAGAAAATCTATATAGAAAAATAAAAAGCAATGAAAAATCTAAATTAAAAAGTTGATATAAAAAATCTATGTTATCAACATATCCATACACCAAAAAGTTAACGTTATCAACATATAGGCCCTACCAAAAAGTTACAATATTATAGATATACCAAAAAGTTACGGTATTATCAATATACCGGAAAGTTACGATATTGATGTACCAAAAATACTGAGTATGTAGTTGAATTTATTATCGATATCACAATTTCTGATATTGAACAGCCCTAGTAAATACACATACATAAGATTTCACTCTCTCACTACACTGACATGACACGGAAACACTTGTGAGATGAAAGGCACAATTTAGATTATAAAAACACAAATGAAACAATTCTAGTTTACCAGTACTACAATACTGATCTGGAGAACAGCAAAAGAAGTACTGAAGCACCATGTGCTTTGTGAACCAAATCACTTACAATGACAAATAAATGTAATATTTATGTATTGCACCCGGAGAACATTTTTATGCTGCAAGACAGATAAATTCAGAGGAATCAAAGGTAAAAATATTCCAGATAAATTATGAGTACATGAACTACAAGTCAGATCAAGATCGTGACCATCTAAGGGCAAAAAATTGTCGCTTGTTGTAACTGTACCCAAATAACTGGGTAGAAGCAAGCGAGAAACTGCATTTACCAGAACAAATACCATGGATGATAGTGTTAAATTGCAATTGCTGCTTAAATAGTCAAAATGTAGCTTTAGTATGCTAATTATAACTAGGTCTAAGTATATGAATATTTTCAGAAAAAACATTTATATTACTGTTAAAATAATTACATTCTATACAAAAATCACACGGTAGAGTAACCACTCTGATAGACATTTATGTTTATGAGTGTGCATATTCCTGGAGAAGAAATATAACCATTCACATTTCTCAGTAATCACATACATGCATGAATTGGCAATGATTAGTACATATATGATGTGTGCTAGTCTATTCTTCAAGATGTTGATTAAAAGAAACGAGTAGCAGAGCCCATTAAAGGGTTTTTGGTCAATGACTAGCTGCACAGCTGCAGTTCCCCAGCTTCTCTCTATCCCAATCCTCCAAACTTCGTGGCACTAGTAGTACACTGCTCTCTAATTGCCGCTGTTAAAAAACTACCTTTACGTAGTATGGTACTCAATGGCACAATCATAAATTTGTCTAATAGTGTTAAAAATTTTGGTGTTATGAAAGATGAATCTTCATTCTAGGCCGCGCTTACAACTTATGTCTGTAACAAAACCTACAAAAATTTGCACTTTCATAAAACCCTTCAAAAAACTCTTTCCTGAACGTATTAAATTGCTACTTGTTCAGACCCTTATACTTACATTAATTGATTATTGTGATGCTGTGTACAACGATCTTGATGAACATCTTAACATGCGTCTACAGAGATTGCAGAACATGTGTACCCGTTTTGTTTTAAATCTAAAACCCAGAGATCACCTCAGTGAGTGGTACAATAAACTGCAGTGGTTAAATTTGCGAGGCAGAAGAAAAATTCACTGTTTGTTGCATTTAAATAAAGTGCTACACGACAACTCTCCTGGTTACCACTGTAATCTATTTTAATTTCCTTTCTCTCTCACATGAAGCAAACACTCGTTCAAAAACTAATAATTAATTATTAATACAGGCCCATAAAACCAATTATTTTTCTAACTCCTTTAGTATTTCGGCTGCTAGACTCTGGAAAGAGCTGATTTTGAACATTTGTGGCGATGACTATAATTTAGTACTGTAAATAAACATATCAATGTTTCCATCAACTAATTAAAAAGAAAGCGGTTGCAGTGTTTGCTACTGCCCGACCACAATCTCCAGAGTTGACATCTTGAATGAATGCTTGTATGAATGTACGTATGTTGAACTTAGTGTTAATAGTATTCTTCTTAATACTGTATGTTTAAAAATGAAAACTATATAAAGTTTTCAAGTGCCTGTTCAACGCGTGGCTGTATCTTGTAAACATGAAGGCTATTTTGGCTAGTATAGGTAGAATTGTGCTTCAAATTTTTATCTTTAGAACAAGTGCCATATGTATCTAATAATTTGTGTCCACAAAATTTGTATGGGTACAGTGTAAGAGAAGGCAAATATGCCTTAACTGCACCTGATAAAGATTATTTTGTTATTAATAATTATTAAAGTCAAGGTGAGGGTGGGAACGTAGAGTGTCGCATGCCACTTGCAGGCCTGCACGCATCAGGTCTGCATCTCAAACCTTCAGCAGGTACAACCTCAGAGCCCATCCTTCCAGAAAACCAAACCTGACTGTCAACAGACAACCTTGGTGAGATTCTGAGGCTTGGAGAAGCAGAAATGTTGGCAGTAAGGAGGGACAGGGTGGTGTCAGCTGCCCCTTCTCACTACTGCCATTCGAAAAAGTTGCTGCTCGGTGTACGCCTGCACCAAGTCGAAGGCATCGAGAGAAGTGCGCTCCACAGCCAGTCGTTAAGAGGCCGATTGGTTGGTTCACCCCCACCAACGTGGTCAAATTCCTTGTCAGGGAGCTTCTCCACTCTCATGCAAATGGATATGCGTTGTGGAGAAAGACGTTAGGCCACCATACTCTCAATCCATTATGTGACAGTGGCATGGTGGACACTATTACAGGCTTGGTTGTGATTGGTTTTACCTGTGCGGGCAACCTCTTGATTCCTTGGGCATGGAGTGAGTGAGCGAATGTAAGATTTTGGTCAGCGCTTAACATTGAGGTCTTTAGCACTGGTGAGGGGTGATATTAGGTGAGTATGGAGCAGTGCCAGAATGAAAGGGCGGGGGAAACTGGAGATCCCCGAGAAAACCCGCCGACCCACATCATCGTCTGGCACAATTCCCACATGCGAAAATCCGGGGACTGACCCCGCCGGGAATCTAATCCAGATCGTCTTGGTGGGAGGCGAGAGGTCTGACCCCTCGACCACTACAACCCCTCCTTTGGGCATGGAACAAAAGGTAAAAATATAACAGGTAAAGTACTAAGTTAGTAGGGGCCTATATAAATTACAAATCAATTAAAGTAAGATTGAAGATGCCTTGGGCACAAATACTTGTGCACGTTGAGACTGTTTCCGAATAACTTGGCGGAAGTGAATGAGCACACGACATTTGTCAGCATCAGATAAAAAAAGGTACCTTTAAATAAATGACATAAAATATTCAATATAGAGGCTATTCCAAAATATTATGGTGCAAATAAAAAGCCTTCGGACCAATGTGATAAGTTATTTACCGATTCCAAAAGTCACAAGAATGCTTTAATTTGTGCCACTACTGTAATATCGAAGAGGCTTATGTTGCATTAAAGCAGAAGTATTTAAACTCAAAAAAAATGTTTGTGCCATACATTCTTTTTGAAGTTATTATTGTCTTTAAATTCAGAACATATTGTGGAAAACAAAGAACGGTACTGCAATGGATGTGTAGTTGTGACAATGTGGGTTAGATTCCTGATCTGGCCGTCCTAACGTCAGTTTTTGTATTCAAGAAAATTACTTAAAGCAAATGATGTAGTATTTTTTTCTATGAGTAGTGGCGTCTTGCGATGATGGGCGCAGGGGCACAAGCTCTCCAAAATAATATTAAACACACCACAGTAAATAAGTTAATTTTTAGCATATCAATGCAAAAGTATTTCAATTATTTACTGAATACTGTAACAAAAAGTTATGAATAATGTCTCCTCTTATTAGGCACAGAGAATGCCACGCCGCACCACAGGCCATGGGCACGAGCAGCCTGCACCTACACCAATACACGTTTTCCCCTAGCCGGGAACACACGAGAGGGCTCGGAGATGGCTTAAGTCAGGTGATATTTGGACACACACAGCCTGCGTCCACAAATGTTCAGATAGTACAGCAAGAGCTCAATAGGTAGAGGGTGTGTATTGCTCTACTGCACTGCTGCATGCCATTCCCTTTCAGTGTCACAATGCATATTTTAAAAAGTCTCTACTAGTCGCAAGAAAGTAAAATTATATGTTTATACAGTAATTTGTACAAGACTGCAGAATTTGCATGAATTATTAAAACTTAATATCCACACCTTTAACACACTTTCTTTGGCATTATATTCATTCAAAGAACATAATGAATAGCATGAAATTTATTTTACAGTAGGCCTACCGATCAGTCTATCAAGGTCAACTCTAAATTTAAAATATTGGCCCTCCAAGACCGGAACTGAATTTGTCGCAAATCTATATCACACACCCATAATTTTAGTACAAAACTTGGCAAAAGTCATTTAGTTGGCAGGTTGTGAAGAACAAAATACATTGACTGTTTTTGTTGTTATTTTTGTTTCAGAGTAGGCTCTAGGAATGCAAATATGTAAATAAATCTTATTTGTTACAAATGTAATTAACAGGACACTCGTCTAAAGGAAATTATGAACAGAAATAAACGTATGTAGTTATATTTGAAGATGCACCAGTATTAATTATGTTTTCAATTAACACTTCCAAATATGCTCATATTATGTATCATGTTAAAGATGGATATAGTGTATGGTGTATTGCAGTTTACGCAGTTCTAGAAACTATTATTCAGCACCACTTGTAATTAACTTACCACTTTCTTTCATGCCACTGTGCACAGGGACTGGCAGTTTGATGACAATAGACTCTAGCATTGCAAAATTGTTCAGAAACAAAATACAGGTACATCCATAAAATATTATAATTTCTACCAGCTGAATTAATAATGTTTCAAAAACTGCTTAAATTTGCACCTAAAAATCCAAATTTTTCTGGGGAAGGACCCACAAACCTCTCTTATTATTAAAAGGTTTGGTGCTTAATATAAACTCCATCACATCACTAACTTATCTCTGTGTCCTCTTTTGGAATTCTTTCTCGAGCTGTCACTGTCTACGAGCCATTGCTGGTTCTGTCAACAATATCCTTTTTATTTTGTGTCATGCTATGTCTTTGATAAACCTGACATCAACAGGTCGAAAACATTACTTCAACAAGCATATTTTACGCCAATACTGCAGCAACTTACCACATTTATTATAAAAGGTAGTTTTCTCATGTTCATTTTCAAAGTAACATTTACAACTCATTTGACTGATGTATCCATTCACTTGGTGGTGTGAGCAAAGTTGACAATGACAAAGATTTAGTGGCACTTGAACAGCTGCACTTCTTGAGGGCTGGCATATTGTGTTAGAACAGTTTGAATGTTTATTAATTTAAAAAAAAAAAACCTAGAAAATTACATAATATGTGAAACAATGAGATGTGAGTAGGGATGTCAGGGATATAGAGACTGAGATAGTAAATGCTTTCCCAACTATGCGTCAGCCAATTAGGTGGAGAGTTGGCACTTTGTGGAGCATTACTCAACTATCCTGGGCGTACAGTCGATGACCATGGCTCCCATACTCTCCCCACACCAATCGCAAAATAAAAGCACTTGCCACGCATTTTGGGCACCTGGACACCCAATACACAAATATGTTCGAGGTTACAGGTTTAAAACATCCAGCACCCTGAAGGCTGAGAAGCGGAAAGGCAATAAAACTCTTGGTACTGGCAAATTATTAAATTGGCATGAAACACTGTACATCTACAATCAACTCAAACTTACTCGGTGGTGTGTTAAATGGGCTCGGACCTTAAGCCTTTCCAATAGGCAGAGCGGCAAACAACGCCTAAAGGCACAAGAAAATTATATGATGTTATGTCCCTGGGTGTGGTGTGAGCCGGCATGGATTGGGAGGGGAGAGGGGTTTCAAACCCCTGGCACAGAACTTACTATTAAATGAAAACTGGTCAAGTAGAAAATTAAAAAAAAAAAAAAATATTGCATACTATGTGGTAAGAACAAAATCGGTGATGGTACCCGGAGAGGTTGCTGACCAGCCTCCTCTATGTGCTGCTTGATACCAACTGACGAGGCTTCGACATGGCCTCGTGAAACACAATGGTCGGTAGTGGGGAGTGCAGTGCAGCAAACAGACTGCATTGGAAGGGGGATACGGCATTGACTGTGTCAAGTTATTTTGCAAACCACAATTTATAGAAAAATGAATATTGTACATTTTGTTCATAATTTTTAAAAGATGATATAAGATTTTAAGAAATGATGGTTTCGAAAGTTGTTGCAAAGAGAAGAGTCTGAGGCTAGTGGTCAGACCAATCTGACCAACCAGGATTGATTTTCTGCAGCTTTACTTTAAGGGTGCGGTCTACCACAATTTTCATCGACATATATTTTATTTTTTATTAGCACCAGATATTTTTTTCTTATTTTAGACACAAAATGTGACTAAATTTGGCTCTTATGAAATTGTTTTATCACTCGTAGCTTTCGCGTAATGGCTTATTAAAGTCAAATTTTCCTTTTTTTCGTATTAACAACCACACGAAAATCAATTTTAAAAAATGCCAAAACTGAAAATAAAAATTTTTAAAAATTTAATAATTTTTTTAAAAAATACAAATGATTTTTATTCTTTATTTCTAAGAGCATGACATTGTAGCCTGTAATGTCTTCATTCACTGTGATTTTTTTTAGTTTGGTATATCAGTTGGTTTTCGTGTGGTCGTTAATACGGAAACGTGCAAAATATGACTTTAACAAGCCATTACGCCAAAACTATGGGAGATAAAAAAATTTCATAAGAGGAAAATTTAGTCACATTTTGTGTCTAAAATAAGAAAAAATATATCTGGTACAAATAAAATATTTAAAAAATGGTGATGAAAATTGTGGTAGACCACGCCCTTCATGGTTTATGCTTGTACTGTATTAAAGGGAAAAAAAAAACTCTAAGTCAACCGAAGACTTGGTAATAATGGCTCTGTACATTATAAAAGGATTTGTTGATGCACAGTATCAACTATACATATTTTAAAAATTGCATGTACGCTGCCGGTCTGCGACTAACTAGAGAACAGGTTCACCAAACTGAACCAATGACATACCTCAGATCTACCAATTCCTGTTACTTTTGCCACTTATTCTTGTTCAACAATGAATCCCTTACACACATAATTTCCTACCCCTCTTCCCTAACTTCTCTGAAAAAGTGGTACATTATAAAGAAGAAAATGTAAAGATCTTGTGGGGTAAATTTTAGTAAATAATTTATGAAATGATGGTAGGCTAGCATTTCAACTACAGATGAGAATTTGTGCTGGGGGGAATCAACCATATCATAGACGGGAGACCAGGATATTAAGAAGGAAGTTAGACAGATGGATGCCAAATGGAGGAATGAAGGGATGGCAAGAGCTAAGAAAGGGATGAGGCAAATAGAAAGAAAGCTACAAAAAAAAAAGATTAGGCACTGAAAGAATGGTTATCTATGGAATATTATGGAGGATGGTAGAGGGAAGAAATGAGGAAATTGTTTTGAGTATCTATGAAGGTAAAGGGAGGCGACAGAAGAATGCCAATTTGAAAGGTACAGACAAACAAGCTGCAACAACTGATAACGAAAAGGCAGAACAGCTGAACGCCCAGTGCTTGCCAGTGTATGAAGACGAGGATTATTGGAGCTATGAATCTAGGGGAGCATGGTAACGTAATGATCAGAAAGTGGGGCATAAACAAGGTAATACAAGGGTTAATGTGTAATTAGGCAACGGGCCAGATTGTATACAAAATAAAATACCACTTATGTTTTGTTAAGGGGAATTTGGTAACAAGCAATATTTCACAGGTCACTGGAAGACGGTAAGTTACCACAGAGTTGGTACCCCAACTTTCAAACAGGGGGAGGATATGGAGACACCTGACAGCTACAGAGCAGTGACGATTAGCTACATTGAATATTTTACGATGCTTGCTTCATACACTTTGAGAAAACAACCAATATGGTACCATATAGGGTGCTAACGAGGAACGTTTATGTAGCCTTACTGCTTGTAGAAAAATTTGTAGTAAGATGAAGTGCAGACTTCCTGAAGGGGCTGCTACAGAGAGTAAAAGTGGGAGAATTCTTACGACAAGAGGTGTCGCAGGGAAGTGTACTGGGCCTCTTCCTGTTTATAGTAATGGTAAATGACAGGGGTTTAGGGGTGGGAAGTAAACTTAGTTTGTTCACTGATGATTGTTTTTTATATGCAGAGGTGGGTGGAGGGAACACATTGCAGGATGACATTAAGAAATTGCACACTGAAGCGAACATACTGAAAATAAATGTAACGAAGACTGGAGAAAGGTAATAGGAATGCTGGGAAGGGCACTGAAGGAAGTCAATAGTTGAGTGAAGGAAAATGCATAGCCTATATTAAGCCTACTGTGGTACAATATGTGTTAGAATACACAACAGCAGAGCGAGATACGTAATACTTGAAATTGGAGGTGCCGGAGCAGGAGAAAACACAATGACGGGCAGAACTGTGGGTAAAGGTTAAATGACGAAGACAAGGGCAGACAAGGGAGGACCAAGGGTACTTTCGGCCATTAGTGGTATTAAAGCCTATGCTACAATACCATGCATCTTGTCCGCGAATGTCCAGTGTCCCCTGTCCTCGCTGGTATCGTGAAAATATCATTGTCACAATCGATTTCTGGAGTTGTCCCAACTGCTACGTTCATGAAACCGCCACTAGGTAGCAGTAAATGCTTTATACATTTCGATTCAAATTTGTTTCAGTTATTATATTTGTTTTATGGAAAGTATTAACATGGCCAATAAATGTATTTACAATCACTCACTCAGCCTAAATTTTTGTGTTTGTTTACAAATTGCAACCTTATTTATGATGTAAAATTCTTCTTCTTTACACAAGTGTTGGGACAGAGGACACGATGGGACAACCGAGGACAAGAATTAAAAATTCGTCAATTCACCGAGGACAAGGACAGGGGGACATGCGAGGACAAACATCATGACATCACCTGATCACGTGGACCAATCAGTACTTCGAATATGAGCAGAGACAGGGGACCGAGGACAATCGAGGACACTGCAATTGTAGCATAGGCTTAAAAGATTTGGGGTGGGACTCACTGAAGGAGTGAAAGGCTGGTTAGAATGTACAAGGTGGTGAACGGGAACAGGAGGCTACTGTAATATCGGCTGCCTATTAACTAAGGCAGAGTAGGCCTACATATGAAGAGGAAAAAAATACGAAAAGATTCAAATGAGGAGGAGCAAAACAGAACGGGATAGGCATTCTAGTAGGCCTATATGCTTAGGAGGCCAGTGAGGGAGTCACATTTATTTTTGGAGAAGTTTGTGAAGAATATGGGTCTTAAAAAGTTTACGAGGCGGTCGGGATGTGTTTGAGGAAGAAGTTTAGCTTGCCACCAAGGGAGTGCTCAACTACTATAAGAATCATTATTAGGATGCAGAGTGCCAAACTTAAATATTGACACAACTTTCGGAAATAATTCAGCAGAATAACAAGACCTAAAAACAAATTCTCGTGACGTGTCTTCGTAATGATACGTACGGCAAAAGATTTCTTAGTTTAAGTTTAGTGACTTATAATAATAATACTGTAGCATCATTTCCGCTATGTCCTTGTGGTAATTTTTTAAAAGTCAGTGGCATTAAGTTCATAATGAAGTGTTTAAACGAAAATTATCACAAATATAGTAGGCTAGTACTATGTTATATACCTAGGTCTGCAAATATGAGATTATGTGATTTTAACAATTGCAAGGAATCCTACAGTTTACACGAGAACCTGAAAAAATTTAATTGCCTAGAAGGTACTATTTAAACAGAAGTAACATATTTTTCCTCTCTAAAAAAACAAATTTGCATTCAGTACGAAGTCATCCTAGCTTTTCGAGGGAGTTGCTCGAAACTCTATTCTACGATACCGTACGTAATATGTTCATAAATTCTATTTCTATTGGTGTGTAGGCCTATTGTGTCTGGGCTGTCCCTAGAAAATCTGGTCTCACGGACTTACGGCAATCTGTAAATCAAATAAAACAATAAATTTATAAATAAAATTTGACTTACTTCACTGTTGCACGGAGTTGAAATAACTTCATAGCACATGTAAACAGGTGTGTGTACACACAGTGACGTAAGAAACAAAACTAGTTTCTCTGCGACCAATATCGATGATGAGACACTCGCAATCCTTTCATGGGCCGCGTTCCATTTGCTGCTGGCAGAAGCCGACACATTAAGAGCGTACCATTAGACCACGAGACTGCTTACTTGTAATCCACTAATGATTAAGTGGTGTCGATTTATTAAAGAGTCGGAATAATTTCGCTAAATTGATTCAACTGCAAGTATCGGAATGTAAACAATCTATTTCCAAACAGTCATAGTTATAACAGAGTTAAGATAATGACGACCCGTGGTGTCAGGAGGTGTAGGAATGGTGGCAAGGGGCTCCCTCCACACCCCGTCACACAAGCAAAGTACACACTTATAAAAAAACACTGAAAGTGGATTATGCTCCGGAGAAGGCCGAAGTGCCTGAACTTACATGAGTGAAATAAAACAATTGCACAGTTACGTAAGATGGATGTAATTACGAAACACACTGATACTTATGTCACAATACATGAATGCAGGCCTGACCCTTATGGCCGGTCAGTAGCCGAAGCGATCAATTAAGGCCGAAGCTGTGAAGCTGTTTATATGAATAAAACCTCGGGACCGCAAGTCAGCCGAGGTGGGTGGACATCATGGGGAACGAGAATGTAAGAAATATGTTCCAGACAATTACTTACTATGGTACACTGCCCGGTTGCAAACAAGGCTGCAATATTCCCCCGAGACGTGAAACATATATACACCCTAGGCCCGCAACGCTCTAACTCAACATGGGGGCGAGCGGAGAGGCTTATGTCTCCGTTTGCGAACAAGCTCCACTAGAAAAATTAATTTTAGCATTGAATTACATTTGACGTGATATTACGTGTTATAGAGTTCATAGTTGTTCATGATTGGAATTTGGCGCTATGTCTTGATGATTTAAGTCTTTGTAATAATAGTAACACGTGAAAATGAACAATAATACCTAAATTTTACACATATTGCATGAGAACCCTTGAAATTTATATTTGGTCATCCTAGCCGTAATGAGCGATGCGTTTGCACTGGTATAAGGATTACGCAACAGAAATAACTATATAAAACATGACCTGAGGAGTGTCAATGTCTAGGGTTGGTGACCCTGCACACATACTGCGGTAGAGAGTATGTTTAATGTGGTTTAAAATTAAGCATTGATTTCCAAAACTACTTTACACTCTGTTTGTGTTTAAACAGAAAAACCACGTGGCATGTGGCGGTTAATGACATATGTACTTGGCAGTCTCTGCCACAGATATCGTGACCGGCAATAACAAAGGGGCTGTCCATGGCCGTCGGCAGTCGGCACGCGTCAAACGACCCACCTTTGGAGATTCTTTGTTGTCATTAGGTCACATAAGGATGCCAGCGTAGTTTTGGGGCATACCGCGTCGTTGGGAAACACTCACATCTGCCATCCCGCGAAGTAGATTCTGGTGTGTCGTGGTACCTTGCAGATAGGCGGCATATCCGTTGCGGCGAGCCTGGGGCCGCAATGCTCGGCGGCCTGGCTCGCCTTCCTGTAGTGTCGTGAGAGGCGGTGCATCTGCTGTGGGCAGTGCGCAGGTGTCGGTGACTCCGTCGGCAGCTGGTCCGCCATGGCCTGGGTGCTGTACAGTGTTTCCCAGAGCGCCCTCAGGGAGTAGGCGCTGGGCGACAGTCCTGCATTGATGTGGTGTCCCGGGAGCCTGCTGTGTCGCTCGTCGAAGGGGTGTCGATGTCCGGAGGTGGCATTGGTGTTTCGAGTGCTGCCGCAGGGAGGTGGTGAGGTAGTCTGGAGGTGACATCGGGCTGCGGGTGAGCTCGTAGCCCGCCCGTAGACCGTTGTTGGGGTGGTGATGCTGGGGTGTGGGGTATCGGGAACCACAGCCCCAGGTGATGGTGACATCAAGGCTCCGTCGTCGACGTGCTGCGAGGAAGATGGGACATCGGGAGCGGTGACACCGTGCTGTTTCGTTGTTGCTGCCCTGTCATCAGCTTGTCGGGCTGAGGGCCGCCCGAGGTGGCGGCGCTGGGCTGGTGCCGCATCATAATCTGCCTGCTTGTGGTCGTCCCATTGTATGTTGATGCGCCAGCACGGCGAGATTTCCACCAGGTACGATGTCGAACTGACTCGTTGGCCTATCCCGTGTGGCCCGCCCCAAAACTGTGCTAGTTCGGCACAAAAATTCTTCTCGGCCTTGGACTGAGGGTGTTGGCGGACATAGATGTGCGCACCGGGCTCTAGCTCCCTGGGCTGTTGGCGCGTGGTCAGTAGCCACTTATGGACGTACTGCTGCTGATGTCGCCTGGCATTGTCGACTCGTTCCTTGCATGCGGCACTGGTTGTGGCATGGGGCACTCCACCAGCGGGGTGTGGGAGCTCAAGGGCACCTGGTGGTGCGAGATTCTGGCCCAACAGGAGTTTGGCTGGTGAATGCCCAGTGGCCTCATTGACCCAGTTGCGAAGGCATAACAGCACCTCTGGGACATGTTGCGCCCACGTGGTGTGGTCGTTCTCAACCCGCAGCCGGAGTTATACCTTGAGCTCCTGGTTGTGGCATAAGGTCGGGTTCGCCCGCGGGTGGTACTTGTCAGTGGAGTGGTATTGAATTGTCCACTTTGTGCAGTACTCTCTCCACTTGCGCCCAGTAAACGGGACACCGTTGTCGGTTAAGTTGGTTTTACACAATGTAATGTGCATGCAATTTCCACGCAATATGCTGATATTGCATTGCAGCTCAGACACACAATTCTTGAAAACTCACATGCTATGCAAGCGGCGGTGCAATATCGGCAAATAGAACATGCTCTATATTTCGATGCAAGTTGCGTGGAACAAGCAATGTGATTGGCCATTCACTGAAGTAAATGTATGCACGTAGTTGTGAGTATAAATAAAAACAACAAACACCATACAAACATGGAATTGACACCAGAGTGTTTTTTACAGTGTTTTAGATGAATACAAAATAATGTCCAGCACACTATAATACAAAATCGCTAAATTATCACAACAAACATTTATGAGAGAATGTATAAAAGGCGGTGGCAGCATCTATATCAGAAGACCGAGAAAAAGACTACCGTGCCACTGAAGAGATAAAAAAATCAAGTTCCTGTGACGTGTGCCGAGCACACCCACTGGCATAGCCCATCTGTCGCACCGTATCTGTGCCACCCTCACCTCCTCCAGCGACACTGTGCCGTGTGAGAGCGCGTGTGTGGGTGTATGTATGTGTGTAACCCCTCTGAGTGTGCCAATTGTGTCCAGTGTGTTTCTTAATTAATTGGAGTCATCAGTACTTATGGCAACCGTCTTGTGATATATATGTATTCGTTTTAGTAAGACGTGTGTTTGAAAGCACCCTTATACGAGATGCACTATGAACGGACCCCATATCATAAATAAGTTACTTTCTTGACTTTAGTGACTGTGATATGCTCAATGCATAATATTTTATTTTCTGTGTAATTATGGCTTTATTTCAGTGTAGATTTTTATGTGTTAATTGTATTTTCCCCCACCACCTCCGCTCGGACGCAGCGCTGTGGTGTTCCGAGCCAGAAACTGGCAGTTGGCATCGGCGCGCGTTCAGGGGCGGCAGCTCGCGTGTGCACTCTGGGCCTTTCACCTTTGTTTTATATAAATATTTTTCATTGCAATAGTTTAAAGTATTTCAACTGGAACGTTTTAACTTTTGTCGGCCCAGAGGCCCCCCTATCCCCTTCCGGCTCGTGCGCGAGTGGCTCAACAACTTTATCATTTCCACCGGCTTCTAGCCATTATATCAGCACTGCCTACTGAACGGGCTAAGGGTTTAGGCCCGCTTCGCTAGTGATGCCTTCTGCACCCTAGTATTTTGTATGCTTCTGTGAGTAAATGTGAGTAATTTTACCACAAATTTCTTATTTCGTTTACGAGTGTTACCTGTGTTCCCTGTGATTGGGTAAGGACTTATAGCATGTGGCTCGGCCTGCAGACCACAGCGTGGGATAGTCTATACAGCTCCCTTCACCGTACAAATCTCTTAGCATCTATGCATGCAGTCCCTTGGGCCGTCGGCGTCACGACCCCGAGACAACAAGGATCTCACTGCTTCAATCAGCCGGGTATTCCTTCCATTACTTCCCCATCCACACCTCATTTCACCTTCATCCTACAGACCTTGCCTAAATACCTTTAATACTGCCTTCCCCACCCACACGCCCACGTCAGAACGGCTTCCGACACGTGGGGCTGTGTGCTGCAACTGCTACAGGAAACAGGACAAATTTACAGTGCCCAGACGGCATGAAGAAAAGGATGCTAACAGCCTTCGCCATTTTTTTTCACTGTGACACAGTTAGTCCGCCATCTTGGACACGCCGAGACATCGCGACATCTGGCACCTCCCCATGCCTCACAGAGTGTGATGTGTCAGCCACCAAGGTCAACTTATCCACACGCGACGGGACTGGAGCGAGGCTAGGTGCCGAGCCGCACACCCCTCCCCCTCCAACACATGTGGAGTTGCCGCACAGTGCATCATGTGGAGTACCGTGTCAGCCACCAAGGTCAACTTATACGCGCGCGATGGGACTGGAGCGAGGCTAGGTGCCATAATGCACACCCCTCCCCTTGCAACATGTGGGGAGTTGCCGTGCCGCGCATCACGTGGTGTACCGTGTTTGAACAGCTGTGTTATAAAATTGGACAACAAGCACGGCCCAGTTTTTTTCGACCGTGTCTGTGGTGATTGTGGACAGCTGTTATCTACCAAAGACCAAATGCCTCACTCCTGTTACAGTCTACCATGATGGCATATTCCTGAATCAGAACAAAAAAACCGCGACTTCCGCATCGCGTTCCTGCGCGTGGTGTCCACCGATACTCCCGCGGATGTACACGCGGTGTGGAGCAATCAACAGCTGTCGAAATTTTTCACTTCACCCTTAAATGTCACGGACCGGGACCAGGACAGTATAACGCCACAACAAAAGAAAAAAATGCAGAACTGCGACAGTATATTGTGTCTCGCTATGGGACCCCCAACTGTAATGTACAAGAGGTGCGCGTGCATATACCATGAAACCTGCCTGACACCCGAGGAAGTGGCCGATGCATTAGCGGGTGGTGGCGCATGACAACAATGGTGAAACATTAGGGTGTCCCGGAGGAAGTCAAGACAAGTCCACGTCATGCACCGCCTATGGCATGTCAGCAACCACTGTGTTTGTCTTCTGATAATGACGTGGTCACCTGTCGGCGCTGCCGACAGACGGCTCACCTGGACTGCCTACCGCTACCTCAATGCCTAACTGTACAGGGTCAACAATATTCATGTTGGATCTGTGAGTCCGAGCGTCGGTTGGATGACCAGACGGCATGTGTCATACCAGCACCACCATGTCAACCTGAGGTGCACATACCACCGTCGACCTTGGCGAACACCACTATTCCCACGACCACTGTCAACGTAGTCCAGTACCTTCGAACACCTCAGACGCGCACACTGGCTCCTGTGGCTCCACTTCTGGCAGCTTTACAGATGCCCCCAAAATGTCAGCTGTGCTATACATGACGGAACCACCGACGCCAGCCAAGTTCCAGGTGTTGCCGACCTTTGTCGGGCTAGGTCACGAGGACCCCTGTGAGTTCATCAAGGACATTACCACGCGACTACAGCGATACGGCGTTAGCCCAGCTGAGTGGCCTCAGTGTGTTGGTGACCAACTTCAAGGTCAAGCGAAAGCTTGGTGGCGAGCCGTCAAGAGGTACGGTATGACGTGGACAGAGTTAGACTCAGCCTACCAGCGGAAGTTTAGTGATGCCCACTATTCGATACAGATGCAGAGTCGACTTACGCTCGAGAAGCAGCGAGAGTTCCGTCACGCCCTCTTTCCGCTAGTACATAGTGGACTAGACGGGTTCCTTAAGACCGCCGCAGTGTTAGAACGGAACATGCCTTCCACAACACGTAGTTCGTTATCATCCATGCCGCACTTCGGCGATTCGCGCGACGTCGGCAGGCTGCACAAACAGCCAGATATGACAAGACACCCGAAGCAGGTAGTGAAAGCCCAAAACAGTGAATCGCCAAGGGCACCTAGTGAAACCCCACGTCGTGACAAACGCACGTGGCCAGACTACAACAAACCACAGTGAACACCATGCCAATACTGTCTCGACGGCCAGTATCACTGGCACAAGGACTGCCCCCGTCGAACGTCGAACTCTCGCGATAAAGTACACAGCAAGGACTCGAGGCTGGGAAACGAGTAAATGGGGAACGGGAACTGGACGTTTCCGCCTCCCCATTGCCAGGTAAAAACACCTCAGAATTGACTCCACAGCAAATTTTGCTTAATAAGATGTGCAGTTCATAAAACCAGTGCATCACTATACCAGTGCATGTAAACAAGGTCCCATGTTTAGCTCTCATAGACACAGCAGCCACACATAATTTCTGTCATCCCCGTTTCGTGCAAAATAGTACTATCAGACCATGCAATCAAATCATTAAACTAGCCACATACAATCAGGAGTGCCGACCTGCTGGTGCCTTCGACATTACCGTCGGCATACGTGATTTAGAGACAGTGACATCAGCAATTGTGTCCAAAGAGTTACATGAGGCAGTTATTCTGGGGCTCCTGTGGTTCACTGAACAAAATACCGTAGTGGAGCCAGCCGCCCGCCGTATTCACTTTGGCCTTACAGAAATGCGCACCGCGTACACTCTACACCACTGTCCTCGAGGTACTGTGCCATTTATCTCGCTGACAGAAATCGGCAACGATGTGCCGCTGCAGTTCGTTGAAACCTTCCAGCACATGTTGGACGAGAGACGCGATGTGTTTGCTACCCACGACATGCTATGACGTACCACTGTCATTGAACACGTCTTCGAGCTGGAGCACAAAAAACCCTTATACGAACCACCACGCAGCTACCTACCACACCAAGCTCGGATAATCAAAAAGCAAGTGCAAGAGATGCTCTGTGATGGAGTTTTCGAGCCATCTGACAGTTGCTACAACTCCGCAGTCACACTAGCACCCAAGAAGGATGGGACTTGGCGTTTCTGTGTCAATTTCCGTGCCGTCAACCAGGTAACCAAATCTACAACCCCCCCCCCCCTACATCAACATAAGAGACGCCCTTGCAACCTTGGGCCAAGCCAAGATTTTATCAACCCTCGACCTCCGGAGCAGATACTGGCAGGTACCCGTCAGACCCACAGATCGCCATAAGACAGCATTCACAATGGCCGATGGAGGCCGGTACCAGTTTTGCGCGATGCCCTTCGGCCTGAAGTGTGCACCTACCACGTTCCAGAGTATGATGGTGCGCGTACTGGACGGCTTCATCAGTGAATTCGCGCTGGCCTATCTGTACGATGTAGTTGTCTGGTTGGAAACTTGGGAAGACCACCTCCGTCATCTGTCTCTGGTTCTCGAACGACTCACAGTAAATGGATTAACGGCTGCAGTGCCTAAATGTTACATCAGCAAAACCACTGTTGATTTTCTGAGACACATCGTCGATGCTGAGGGTAAACGCCCTAGTCCCGAACACCTCCGTATCATACGAGAGTACCAGCAGTCTCGTACAAGGAAACAGCTGATGAAATTCTTCGGACTTATCAACTGGCTCCGAGAGTATGTAGAGGAGTTCGCCATCGTGACGGCCCCCTTAACGGCGTTGTTGTCGCCCCAAAAACAGTACCGGTGGACACCTGAAGCAGAAGAGGCATTCAACCAAATCAAACAACGTTTCATGACCTGCCCTACCCTGGCCAGGTACGACCTCACAAAACGACTCATTTTGCAAACTGATGCGAGTCAGGAAAGCCTGGGTGCAGTCTTGTACCAACAAGACGACGATGACAGACGGCGTGTCATCGACTATGCTAGCGCGAAGTTTGGCACTACAGAGTGTCGCTACGATGTGAACGAGAGGGAATGCCTCGCCGTCATCTGGGCTGTAAAGAGGTACCATCCATGTCTGCAGTACTGTCACTTTACACTGAGGACGGATAACCGATGCCTCACATGGCTGCATTGAATGCGGGAGGCCCGCAGCAAGCTGGCTCGGTGGTCCTTACTACTAAAGGCATACGACTTTAACGTCGAGCACGTCCCCGGCAAAGAGAACCAGCTTCCAGATGCACTGTCGACATCGCCATGTCCTGGTGTCATCGCCGTTGACGACGCCGAATGGGAGGACATCCTACCCCCGACTGGACCTGTTGACACCAACAGCATCAACCTTAATCAGGTCAGTGTAGAAAGCGAAATACCGCTGCACGACTTGTACAACCGCGTCGTACGTGCCCAAGGACAATGTCCAGTGTCACAGAAGTACCGAGAGCGCTGTGCCGCTGAGGTACAGGAGCGCTGGAGAGTGGTCGACGATCGCGTCTAGTCCTGTTCGCCGAAGGCTTGTGACCGATGGACTCTGTTCGTACCAACTCGTGTACGTGCTGATGTGCTGCACTACATTCATGAGGGAGCCATAGCGGGTCACCCAGGAGCACAACAGACTCTGAAGAACGCCCATGACACCTTCTATTGGCCTGGTATAGCATGCGATGTGCGGGAGTATGTGCGCAAGTGTGTTAGGTGCAATTGTTTCAAGTCACGCCTGACTGACGGCTGCCAACAACAGCAACCACGTGTTCCCACCGAACCTTTTCAAACTGTAGTGCTCGACTTAATGGACCCGTACCCTTGCTCGCCCAACGGCAAGCGATTCGTGCTAGTCGCGACGGACTTGTGCATGCGCGAACACTATTATCAAAACCTTGAATTCTGAATTCTTTCCTCGCTGGGGCTACACCAAGTACTTGCTTACAGATAATGGAGCCCAGTTCACTGGAAGAAAGTGGCAGGATGCATGTACTGCGTGGGGCGTGGCTCCCATGAGAACGGCGGTTTACCATCCTCGAGCGAACCCCACAGAGAGACGTAACCAAGATTTGAAAACACAACTGTGCTTGCGAGTGGGAGATAATCACTGGAGTTGGGCGGAACATTTGCCAGCGGCGTTGTTTACCATGAGACGTCGTGTAAACGCTGCCGAGGTAATGTCACCTGCTGCCATTCTACTGGGTCACAATTTGCCGGTGCCAGGCGAGCTTCAGTGCCCTCAGACAAATGACCACAATAGTCCGGATAACAGTGACGCACAGTGTGAACAGCATTCAAAAGAGAGGCGTGAGGTACGTGACCACCAACAACAATATATACAACAATGGGTGCCCACCACTTCACGCCCGCCAAAACAGCTGCGACCCAGGCAATGTGTTTATGTCCGCACCCACCCCCAGTCAGCTAGCAAAATCAATTTTTGGGCGGGACTGGCAGCAAAGTTTACCGGACCACACACCATTGTCCGCCGTCTAGGAAAAACTACCTATTTAGTGCGATTCAACCAACACCAACAAGCTGCCGTCCACCACGAAGATATACGACTGGCTGATAAACATGACACAGACATCCCAGCGCCGCCCCCGGGTGAGGAGCCCGTGCACGACCTAACAGCGTCTACCAACCTGGATGAGATTGATGGGGATTCAGTCCCACGAGAGATCGGCACATCGATGCCGGGCGTCCCGATGCCACGACAGTCTGAAGTCGACACTCAGTTGGGAGGACGACCCCCTTCTTCACAGACGCCCCTGTGTCCACTAACATTGCGGCATTCTACTGTCACCCCTGCGCCTGTCAGCGCTGCCATGCTTAGCGTTGTGGCACCTCACTCAGCTGACACCCACGATGGAGCTTGTTCTTCGACGCAAGGGCCTATTACAGCGGTGCCACCAGCTGCCATAGCTGCGCAAGAGGATCAAGAGACGCCAACCATGATGTGGGCGTCCTCTGCGAACCTCGCAGACGAGCGGATAAGGATTACAGTGCCCGTAGACGATACACAGGGCACGACGCCGACAAAGGGGATTGAGCTGGCATGCCTTTCAGTCACCCCTCCGACCCCTCTACCAGAGCTCTCCAGGCGAGCACGGTTCCGGCCACTCTGTGACATCATTGATGGGGACGATGAAAACAGCTACGGAGAAGGAGAACAGCTGATTCACCGCACGAAGCGCCAACACGCATACACACGTGTGCGCACCACCTGTGCCGATGTTCGGGCTTCACCAGGCACAAGCAAGGACGATGTTTCGAGGTCACTGAATTGCAGCGACATCAAGAACCAACAACATTATCACTTACGGCCCCGTCGACAACGCCGACGGGTTTGTTCCTGCTTCTGTTAAGAAGTCGACGAGGACTCACGGCGCACAGAATGTCTCCCCGAGGGGGGGCATTTGACGTGTGCCGAGCACACCCTCTGGCATAGCACATCTTTCGCACTGTATCTGTGCCACCCTCACCCCCTCTAGCGACACTGTACCGTGTGAGAGCGTGTGTGTGGGTGTATGTATGTGTGTAACCCCTCTGAGTTTGCCAATTGTGTCCAGTGTGTTTCTTAATTAATTGGAATCATCAGTACTTATGGCAACCGTCTTGTGTTATATATGTATTCGTTTTAGTAAGACATGTGTTTTTGAAAGCACCCTTATACGAGGGGCACTATGAATGCACCCCATATCATAAATATGTTACTTTCTTGAACTTAGTGACTCTGATATGCTCAATGCATATTTTATTTTCTGTGTAGTTATGTCTTTATTCCAGTGTAGATTTTTATGTGTTAATTGTATTTTCCCCCACCACCTCCGCTCGGACGCAGCGCTGCGGTGTTCCGAGCCGGAAACTGACAGTTGGCATCGGCGCGCGTTCAGTAGCGGCAGCTCGCGTGTGCACTCTGGGCCTTTCACCTTTGTTTTATATAAATATTTTTCATTGCAATAGTTTAAAGTATTTCAACTGGAACGTTTTAACTTTTTGTCGGCCCGGAGGCTCCCCTATCCCCTTCCGGCTCGTGCGCGAGGGGCTGAACAACTTTATAATTTCCACCGGCTTCTAGCCATTATATCAGCACTGCCTACTGAATGTGCTAAGGGTTCAGGCCCGCTTCGCTAGTGATGCCTTCTGCACCCTAGTATTTTGTATGCTTCTGTGAGTAAATGTGAGTAATTTTATCACAAATTTCTTATGTCGTTTACGAGTGTTACCTGTGTTCCCTGTGATTGGGTAAGGACTTATAGCGTGTGGCGCGGCCTGCAGACCACAGCGTGGGATAGGCTATACAGCTCCCTTCACCGTACAAATCTCTTAGCATCTATGCACGCAGTCCCTTGGGCAGTCGGCGTCACGACCCCGAGACAACAAGGATCTCACTGCTTCAATCAGCCGGGTATTCCTTCCATTACTTCCCCATCCACACCTCATTTCACCTTCATCCTACAGACTTTGCCTAAATACCTTTAATACTGCCTCCCCCACCCACACGCCCACGTCACCTGCATGGTTCACAATTATTTTAATTTTCGCCAGTTAACATATCCATCACGGCAAGTGTAGCATACATCATGTTCTTTTAGGTTATCCATTTGTTCTAAACTTTTGGCGGGAAGAAAACAAATTGCACGTGTATTACTTGGGGAAATTGTGCTGTGTAAATGGCCTATGAGAGATAGCATGAAATTATTGCACGAGCGATTGCATGCAAGAAGCTGTGCGAGAAATAAATTGCTTCGTGTAAAACCAGCTTTAGGAGCGTCTTCGGGAACCCCTAATGGAGGAAGACATCAGCTGTCAAGATCTTGAGAATGTTCGCTGTGCATGCGTAGGCGAGTGGGAAGTCTTCAACCCACCGGGTGAACAAATCCATCACGACCAAGAGGAACTTCTTGCTCCCACTGAACGTGGGTAATAGCCCATGAGGTCGAGTGCTACGCTCTAAAATGTCTGTGTCGGCTAGCGTGGTTGTTATTGAGTGGTGTCATCGAACCGATGGTTCTTGTACAGGTTGCAGTAGTGGCACTCCCTGATGTACTGTCTGACCTGGTGTGCCATTCCTGGCCATGGGTAATGAGGTCGGATGCTGGGGTGGCCGCCGAGTGTGTGGCCATGTTGAAGGCACAGGACCTGGGTCACTGCACTAGGTGGTATGGAGATTCGCCACGGGCGAGGTTCGTGTGACACGCTCTGCTCTAGGAGGTCATCCACAATGCACCACCCTTCCACAGCTTGTTCTTGGCATTGCTGAATGCACTGTGCGACTCTTTGTGCGTGTGTTGTGTATCACGCACCAGATGCAGGACTTGGTTGGCTGTGAGCTGGGGTTCGGTGTTGCCAGTTGTGTATGTCAGCTGTTGTAGTTTCCCACTGGGTATGGGGGTAGTACAGTTTCACACTCTTCCTCGTCGGTGGCTACCGTATCGCCCAGGCTGCGCGAGAGCGCGTTGGCCAGCTGATTGTCTGCGCCTGGAATGTGCTCGATGGTGAAGTCGTACGCCTGGAATACCATAGACCAGCAGGTATACTTGCTGTGTGCCTCCTTCATGCGGTGCAACCGCACTAGTCAGCGATTGTCTTCCCACAGGGTGAACGGCTGGTACTCCAAGTATTGATGGTAGAGTTTGACTGCCCAGATGATGGTGAGGCACTCCCGCTCGTTTATATCTTACCGCTGTTCCTGGGGTCCGAACTTCGCGCTAGGGTAGTCGATGATGCACCTCTCGTCGTCATCGGCATATTGAAACAGCACTGCCCCTTGTCCGTCGAGGCTTGTGTTGGTCTACAGGTGGAGGTGCTGGGCAGCGCCCACTCGCGCAAGGCCATGGAATGTACCACATATGTACTTAGTCTCGTCGAACGCTTGCTGCATGGTCTCTGTCCACTGGAACCGTTTTGCAACTGATAGCATGTCGGTAAGAGGGACAGTGATGACAGCGAAGTCCTGAATGTACTAGTGCAACCAGTTTATGAGGCCAAAGACTTTTTGTAACTGTTGGCGGGTGCATGGTATGGAGGAAACCCTAATGAGGTGCTGATGTTCGTCACTAGGGTGGATCCTGGCCTCGTCGACTAGGTGCTTAAGGTATTTTAGTCTGCCCTGTCCAATGCGACACTTGCTGCAGGCGCACATCAGGCTGTTGATGGCTAAGCGTTCAATTGCTATGGCGAGTTGGAGGGTGTGCTCTTCCCACATCTGCGACCAGATAACAATGTCATCGAGATAAGCCAAGACGAATTCCCCGATGATGCTGTCGAGCACCCTGACCATCATGTACTGGAACGTCACCTGTGCGCACTTGAGCCCGAAGGGCATGGCTCAGAACTGAATGCGTCTCCGGTTCGGCCCGGTGAACGCTGTCTTGTAGCGGTCAGCTGGTCGTACCGGCACCTGCCAGTACCCACTCAAAAGGTCGATTGTGATGAAGATCCTAGTGTTGCCGAGAAGGTTTAGGGCAGTCTTGATGTTAAGAACTGGTGACGGTTTGCTCTGGTTGATGAGGTTGAGCGGATGGAAGTCCATGCGAAAACACCAGGTGCCGTCCTTTTTGGACGCTAGCGTGAAAATGGAGTTGTACCGGCTCTCTGTGTGCTCGATGACGCAGTCGGCGAGCATCACGGCAATTTGGATGTTGATATTGCTCAGCTGGTGTGGGCCATAGTTACACAGTGGGTCAAATATCGGCTCGTTGTGTGTAGTGGTGATCTCGTGCTCCGCTAAGTTGGTGCGGTGTTAAAAGTCGGCATCGCCGGATACATCGCGCCTCTCCTCTAGCAGTCGTTGTATGGCCGTGTGATGTTGCGCTGGCACCGCATGTTCAAATTGGTCTAAAATCTACGAGTGTTCAGGGCTGGGGCCTCGTTGCCCTAGGTGGTAAACAGTGCATCTCTCCTTGTTGCCGAAGTGCACCCAGTTTTCCACCAATTCAATGACAGTCTGTTGCTCCACCAGCCATGGTACGCGCAAGATTACATTCTCCTGGAGGTTGTGGGCCATTAATGCAGTCACGCTAGAGCCAGTGTCCCTATTTTTAGTTGAACTATTGTGCGGCCAGTCACTTCACACGTCCTGTCTAGGGTGGCAAGTTGCACTATCTGGTCGCATGGTTGTATGAGGTTAGTCGAGACAAGGTCGGCCCTGATAAGGTTGTGGGAGACTGCGGTATCAATAAGGGCCACCGTCACTCATTGGTTGATTGGCATGGGGATACACAACAATTTGTCGGGGTTTGGCATACTCACCTCCCTGAGGATTCTGACCTGTTGACTAGCTGCGGCTCCATTGCGTGGTGCAGTTGACGTGGGTGTTGCCATTGACATGAGTGGGTAGGTAGTGCGAGGCGTGCTTACCCACACATCCCATTTCCCGGCTGTTGGTCCAGGCGGTTTGGGCAGACTCGGTGACAGTGGTACTGCTCGTCTCTGCAGAAGCGTCAGTTGGGGGGGGGCGGGTGTGTCGCATCGTCCGCTGTCTGCTGCAGCAGTGTGTGTGGTTCTCCCCTGCGAGGGAGCGAGGCTGGGGTCCACCTCATGCTGTCTGTTGTGCCTTCCGCCGGGTTCAGCCTTTTAGCTGGGCGGTGTGTCGTGGCACTGTCCTCACTGGTTACACGTCTTTCCGAACTGGTTTTGGCGGTTCGGAAGTGGTGTGAAAACTGTTGGTCGTGATTTATGCTGATCACTGCTCTCATAAATCTGTCGTAGCTGGCGAAGATCAAAGGCCGCATTGAGGCGCGGAACTCCGGGCGCACGTTGTCCACTATACACATTAGGATATCTTCCTGGGCCAGGTTCGGATGGTAGCGGTTCGCGAGGCTCACTTTCCGACCGACGTAAGCCTCGAAGTTCTCCTTGTCGCCCTGCCCTTCAAAGAAGACACCCAGCTGTTGCCTGAGCGTGGAGTATGAACTCGGGTAGCGGGCGGTAAACTTCTGGACAAACCAGCTCCTGCTCAGGTTGTACTCTTGGGCGGAGTTCCACCAATCTTGCGCTTCTCCACAAAGCTGTTTCCCTATGGCTCCTTGCCAGTCTAGTTGCGGCACACCGTAGCGTTGAGGTCGTGAAGTGCAGTCCTACAGAAAGGCACACGGATCTTCAGCACACTGGCCTGAGAAATTTGATAGGTTTTGGAACTGGCTGGGAATCTTCTGCAGCATTGCTATTGCCCCTGCCCAGGCAGTCAGCTGTTCCATCGGGCAGAGTGGAGAGCTATTCGCGCAGGGCATGGTGGTCCAGTATGGTGCCGTGTTCCATGGTGTGCTGGTCTGTCCGGATGCAAACAGGTGGTCACCTGCTGGTGTATGCGCCCATCGCTGGTTCTGGGATGGAGTGGTACTGTGCTGTGTCCTAAATGTTTGCTGGCACATCTTGTACGTAAATCCACCGGCCTGGATTACGGCTCGCCCTGCAGTGGTGATGCAATTGGGATGGTTACAGGCCGCGATGCCGGCACCGGTCATGGAGCACGACACGCTGTCACGAAACAAGCTGCAAGATTCCATATGGTGAATGGCATAGCAAAAACTGATACTGACTGCCGTCAGGGGCCGTGAAGGCAGTTCTCTCCCGGTCGTTCTGCCGCACCAGTATTTGCCAGTAACCACTTCGCAAGTCTAGGGAGGGAAACATTTTGGTACTGCCAATGGTGGCTAGTGCATTCTTTATGCCAATGTATGGCGGTGCTACATTTTCAGTTGCAATGTTCACGCATCACAGATCAACATAGAAATGTAATGATCTGTCCTTAGGTGCAAGCATAATTTCGGAGTTATATCGGTTGTTGGGTGGCTCAATCACCCCATCAGCAAGCATCTGCTTAATTTTCTATTTGATGACTTTTGTCTGATGTGGCAAATAGCCTCTGGAGGGTGTGTAATTCGAATTTTGCATGTTCAAGTCAATCCTGTGTTCTGTGACTGCTGTGCGCTTCAGGATGTCATTAGCAGCAAAAACATCGAGCCTCTCGTCCTAGATTCTCTAAAAGTGGCTCTATAATCAGGGGCACGTCATATAATATGTCCTCCAGCTTTACTGTAGTTGCACGGTTGCCTGATTTAGTATCTGTACTGTAAGCTGTTCTGAGTTCGATAGTGCAAAAGTGTATGCGCCTTGCCTTTGCTCTACCACCGTGTTCTGTTCCATGAGCCGGGGTAGGCCCAGTATGGCATCTTCCCTGAATTCAGGTGTAGCCAAGGAAGTTGTTACGGTCTCAATGTCCTGGATACGAAAATTGATAGTGGCCTTGCCTATCGCCTGGCAGTTTGCACCTTCGGCAGCTAGTTAAATAGGCTGGTGAACTGCAGTGAACTTTCTAGGGTGTACAAACTCTGGCCTGATGAAGGTATGGTAAGATGCTGTGTCAACGAGGACATAGCAACAGAGGTTGTTTACACTAACGAAGATTTTAATAGACGGATGATGTTTGCTGTGGATTTAATGAAACAGAGCATGTTGTGCTGTCTGGATGTTTACACTGTTTTCGGGTAGATCGATGGTGTCTGGCCCCATTACCCGACTCTCCCATTTCCCAACTGGGACTGTACAGTGTGGCCACTTCGCCTCGCCTCTGTAGGCACATTTGGGCTGTCCTTGTGCCAGTGCATTTGGCAGCCTGTATGGTATCGGCACAGAAAACACGGTAACTGACTATAGTCCAGTGGGCTTGACAGTCAGTTTGCATTGTGCACATAACCCTTATTAATGTAACTCTCATACCTGTCAATCCTTGAGTGCTGTTGCTAGGTGCTGGCTGTCTGTGTCCCTGGAGTAGTGGGTGCAGCTGTTGTGGTTTTCCATGTTGTGGGGATGGGAGTAGCGAATCCCTGTCGAACAGTGCTGTTGTCCTCATGAATTCAGCGGGCTTGTAGGATAGCAGTGGAACGAGGGCCGTACAGAATTTTGGGTGCACCGACACCGTTGTCGCAGTAAGCACCTGTCGCACACTGAGTTGTCGTTGATTCTTGTGAAGGATGTGGTACTTGCATGACTCAAAAGTATCTAGTCGTTCATCGCCTTGTGGCTCGAGTGCTAGGTGGCTCTGCACTTGCAGCGATATGAATGCCTCCCCGTAATGCGTCACAAACAGTCAACGAAACTCGTCCCATGGTATCCCATACCTAGTTATGCCGGCACACAACTTGCCAGCTTGGCATGTCAGCTGTTCCCCGACACACTGCAGCCATTCCTCCTCACTCGTGCCATAGCGGCACAGATGTCTCATGCAATCCTCGAGGAAGGCTTCGGGGTCCTCGCTCATCAGCCCAGCGAAGGGTAGTAGGGTCTGGAACTAGTGTGGTGTTTACATGACCGGTGGACTCGCAGTACCGGTTCTGGTTGCATGTGTTGGCAGGTAAACACTCGGGGCACTTGCAATGATAGGTGGCACTGAGACATTTTGTACAACTGTCACTGTCGTCTGTGGATTGTTGAATGGCCCTAGGCTGAGAAATTCTAGTGCAGGTTTTGGAAAGTATGCTTTTGCAACGGGCGGCTGACATGTTACAGTGATGCAGCTGACGCACATGAACCTGGTTCCGACCATAGTCCGCTGTTCCTCCATTGCTAAGCACTCCATGTGTGCGGCCTGTTCACTGTATTTTCACCATAGCACTGTTGTTGTTGCATGGCAGGGCTGGCATCTGCAGTCGCTCGCAGCGAGCTTCAGGGCTGGGTGGCCTTCCAGGGCATGCGGCAATGCTGTCGCAGGTGGTGTTGCACTTCTCCAGCTGGAGCATAGTTGTGTCACTGTATCCCTCTTGCTGTTCACTGCTAGCTCACATGCTTCACACCTGACGGGGCCCCTGTGTTCCTGCTCCATTTTGGTGGCTGACAGGCATCCCTTGTGGTATTGCATGTTGCACATGGCACACCATATGGTGTACTGGCCTGGGAGCAGGCTTACCAGGCTGTTGCATACGTCACTCTTGATCTGGTTGTGGGTGTTGGTCTCAATTTTGGGTGGTAGGTGTGGGGCACACACACATACAGCTGCATCTTTAATGGTCCAATTCCCATATCGCACTTCAACCCACAATGTGAAGACATCTGTGCAGGAGCATTGTTGGACGTCACCTGCAGTGCAAAGTGGCAGTTGTGGAAGGAGTACTGTGGGTTCATGTCGGCAGCAGTGATTATGAGGGGCATCTGTGGCTAACCGGTAGTTCTGGTGGTGGCTCACAGCAATCCCTAAACACATGTCCTATGTGCTGTAGTAGGCCATAGCGTGGAAGTGCGAGCGCACGTGGCATGGATGGTCAGCTGTTCCCATGAGGTTACCAGACTCAGACCAGAAAACTCCATTCATGTGGCATGGGAAGGGAAGCAGCCTCATCTTTGGCACACATGCAGCCACCCTCTCCTGGACGGGTGGGGGTGTGGAGGGGTGGAGAGCTCTGGAAAGCAGGTGCAAAATGACCGACTTCGCACACTCTCTGTCTGTTCACTCACAATGGCGACCATGTGGCTATTCTGACACAGAGAATCCGAACATGTAATGCACATTGCATGCTGATCTCGATGCACAATTTTAGCCATTACTTACACCACAAAGTTGGTCAACAAATTGATGCAAGCAGGGGTTGCAGTGAGGGGTTCGACAAAAAAACATCTGCAGTGAACTAAATGCGAACTGTCCTAGACCATGAAATGCCAGAGATGTACCATGACACAGTATAGCGAGTGCTAAGGGAACGGCAGGACGTCTTCGCCTTCTCTGACCTGCTCCACGCCACCATGGCAGCCAAGCACGCTGTCTCCACCGGAAGTGACGAGCCAGTGTACACAGGACCTAGGGCGTATGGGTTCGAGGAATAGCACGTAATTAAGAAACAGGAGGAAGAGATGCTTAAGGAAGGGATAATTGAGCAGTCAGTCAGTAGATACAACTCGTGTATTGTATTAGTATCAAAGAAGGACGGGGTCACAAGATTCTGTGTGGACTTCAGACCAGTGAATGCAGTGACAGAGAGCGCAGCACCACAGCTGATTAGTGGTGATGAAGGACTCACTAGCCTAAGGGACACAAAAGTATTTTCAACATTAGACTTAAAGGTCCCCATAAGACAGCAGGTCCGGGAAAAGGTGGCATTTACCACCCCTGATTGCAGGCACTTTCAATTCTGCATCATGCCTTTTGACCTGAAATGTGCGCTCTCGACTTTTCAGTACACGATGTCCCGAGTCCTGAAGGGTACATAGGCGAATTTGTAATGGCGTACCTGGAATACATCATTGTTTAGTCCTGGAACTGGGATGAACATGTTTGCGACTTGAGTCTAGTGCTAGAGCGCTTAGCGACCCACCATTTTGTAGTGTCGAGAGCATACATACGCACATGCAGGGAATGCCAGGCGAGCAAATCGTGCAAAAGGCGACCATATACAAGACCCCTGCAGGCCGACAGAGCCATTTAAGGAAATCACGCTAGACCTAATGGGACCATACCACATACGATGCGAGGCAAGCGATTCTTGTAGGTAATGACGGACGAATTCACATGCTGGGTGGAAGCATACACACTTAGCAATGCACAATCAAAAACGATATGGCACACATTGACGACAGAGTTTTTCCTAAGGTGGGGATACCCCCGGGGCATCCTCATGGATAATGGCAGCCAATTTGCAGGCAGACAGTGGCACCAGCTGGGCGAGGACGCACAAATCCGAGCATGCACGACCCGAACGTAACACCCGAGGGCCAACCCCACAGAAAGGCACAATCAGTCTATTAGACAGCAGTTCAGACTGCGCGTGGGTGACAACCGCACGCAATGGGACCTACATATACCGGACACACTGTTTTGCCTGTGCAGATGGGTGAATGAGACCACTAGAGAGACCCTGGTGGTACTAGTACAGAGGCGTGAATTACCTCGGCCAGGAGATGATCACGCATGGGAAGAGGAACAGACAGGAGTGACCCACCTACACCTACACATGACGTGCGGAGAAAGACTGGAGATAGCATGACCGAGACAGGAAGCATACCTGCGGAAAATAACACCAGAAACAACAAGATCCCCTAAGAAATTTAACCCAAAACCCAAGTCTATGTGAAGCAGCACTCCTTGTCGAATGCAGGGAAGAATTACAGCACAGGGTTCGCACCACATGGGGCCCCTACTGGATACTTCAGAAGCTAGGGACGACATCCTATATTGTCGGATGAGAGTGCTGCAGGAAGATGAAAATCCACAGAGACGATGTGTGAAAAGCAAACAATTGGCCAGAAAATCACGCCGGAAGTGCGCACAATCCCAACCGGACGAAGAGACCCTAGTAAGACAGGCCCGAACCCAGAAACTCTGCACATGGACTTTGAGGCGGCCTGGGAGTTGTTGTTCCCCCCGACGCAGGGCGCTGGGGCGCTAACAGGAGGAGAATCAATCGTGACAGAATCAAAGGAGACAGGACAAATACAAATGGAACCAGGACAATGTGGCCATGGGACTACAAGATACCACTGGGTCTGGAGAAGCGACGATCTGCTGGACGAAGCGAACTTTACGTTGACTGTGGAAGAGCCAGAATACGAGGACACCCAATGCCCGCAGCGATGAGAGCAGCACCCACGGAGATTTTCTCCCTCAGAGTGGAATGACAACTCGGCGCCACAAGAGCCAGGGGAGGAAGTGCCACGGTGGACCCTGCCGACAACCCAGGGCGGGACAACGTCGGTGCAGAATATGCAGACAACCTGGAGCAACAGGCGGGAAACAGAGTGGCAGCCCCACCAGCCGATGAACCCCCATCTTGGCCTACCGGCTTAAGCGAGACTCAACACCCCACCGCGCACACCCCGTTGTCTCCGACCGCGACACCCATGCTATAGCAGCCCAGGGCACGACCAAATCAGCGCTGAGGATGCAGGCAATACTGTGCGACAGGGGGCAAACATGGCAGTGGCCCTGTCGGCCATTGAAACCCCTCCTTGGCCTTCGCTAGCCCTCATGGCTGGTGCGAAGCCCGACGTCCCACCATGCACATCCCGACGCCAATCCGCCCGATGCGATGGCGTACCACCTCTGAAGCAACCCTCCACGACATCGGCCAGGCTGCTGCCCGCCGTCGCCCGTGGCGGGCCGGGGAAAGGGACATTGGTGCGAGGGTCGTTGAGTGTCGGGATTGAGCTGTTGAAGGGGAGGGGGGCATCTGTAATCGTACTGCGAGAGCCCAAACGCCAACATGCGACAGGGCAGTGCACCTGGGACCCGCTGCCAGGCACGTGTAATGGCATCGGCGTACAGTGGCTGGTCGCGAGGGCAATGCAATATGTGTAAGGGTCAAGGTTACTCGGCGAGTGTGATCCACCCCACATTGCCTCAGGGTAGTGTCTAGTGCCACCCTCCTTCGCCCACACTGCTGTATCTATTAGCGGCGACCTGGCATTGACGTCACAACCAACTGGCCAAACTAGCCGATTGTGTGTTTGTATAGTAATTAAGAACAGAAGTAAAGAGAATTATGCATGCGTAGACAATTTAGATATATTTCTCAGTAAATTTTTATGTATGTCCTGCTATAGCTTAAGAGGGTGTTTGCTGAGGATTAGTTTCTTGGTAGTGTGTAACCCCCATTTTTCCGGCGGCCACGACAGTGAACCTCCAGACGTAGTACAGTGCGGACATGTGTGTGGTGAGCTCCTTCCCGTGGGGCCGAACTGCAATCTTATATTTACTGACATCGCTAGTGCTGTAAGACCATTAATTTAGTTTTAACTGGATCATTTTTAAGTAAATGTTTCGCGCCCCCGCGGGGAGTATAATAGTAATGTAATAAGTTTAGCAAGTGTTCTCTTTTTGTCTGTGATTCCCGCCACATGTGCCAGATACTTAAACTTAACATTTAAGGGACGGGCCTTCTCCCAAAACCAGCAGAAACGTAGCACAGTGCTTATTAACAGTGAATGCTTTTGCCTAGCGCGAACACGTGGGCCACGTACACGCAGAGAGACTTGCGCATATTCACTATGCACCCTTGTAGCTCCCTGTTTGGGCACTCTAGACTGCTCAGCAACTGTGTGTGTAATAATCCTACTAGCTTGTACCAATGTAATAAATCATTTACGCCAACCTGACGCACAGAGAGTCGCCTATATCATTTCCTGTAGTATCACATGTCCTTCTCCGCCAACATCTCAGAGAGCCATCAGTGTATTTAATATTTCCAGCTATTGCCATCTCAATTCCCTCCCCCCCCCCTCATATCGCCGCCTCGTCAACGGACCGAACGAACGTCACATGCCATGACTCATGCTCTACCGACCTGGCCCGGTCCATGTCCAGGTGGAACCCGTACACCACCCACGGAACCCAGTAACCAACCACATAGCTAAATTACGCACTCCTAGATGTGCACACAGCGACAAATGTAAAATATCCAGGGTCACTGTTCTTCGTATACCAGCCAAAATATTGGTCATACAGGTAAAGTTTATTTAAAAAGAAGCTTCTATTGTGGACAAAAGTAGTCGTATATAAATATTACTGTTTACTTTAAATTTTGTTGTTTTTCGTAAAATTTCAATTTTCGAGTTTCCAGTTGTACGTGTTTATCATGACGTCTGTCCATGTGCTACTTAGCGCTCGTAGCACTATGTAGTAAAAGTAGAGGTAATATGTTACACAACTGTTCTTTAGGCTGGTGTATTTAGTATTAAGGCACCGTTGTGGATTTAATAAGTGTCTTCGCGGAAACTGGAATGTATTGACAGGTAATTTGACAGTGGGTTCAGATTGAGTATAAAAGGACATTTCAAGTACGAGTTCTTTATGGAATCATTGTGGTCCATGTCGTGGGTGTTTTGTGAACATTTACGAATTTGGGGAACTCCAGGATATTAAGCATGTATTGAGTTTCTCTGAACCAGACACGTGAACGAATACCTAATGCGTAAAGACATGGGTCGAAAGATACTAGATCTGGAAACCTAGTAACAAAACCTACATATGACCTGTTGTTGAAGACTCTTCAAATCGTAATCGAACTTCAGTGGGGAGAGATGTGGAAGTCCACCAGAAACGTAAGATCATACTCACTCATACAATCAGAAACATATTTAGTTTGGAACATTCTCCAGGGAAAATCATATTACTACCATCTTAAGACTGAGATTTAATCGTGGGAGAGTTAAAGATTATATACATAGAATACACCAGTAGAAACTCATGAATGTGATTGTGGTCGAAGAACTGCAGATATTAACCACATTCTTTTCCATACCAGTAAATGACCAGAAGAGCAACTTTCTTTGCCTCCTTAATGTCTAGTTGTATCTCTCCCCCTTTTACTAGAGAAACCATTCTTGCTCAAATTGATACCACAGCAGATGATGCCATATATTCATTCTGAAAACCCAATCACTTTTATCTGCAAAATGACATATCTAAACCTCCACCAATGTGGGACACCTTAATTCACCCTACTGTACTCTTAACCCCTCCTACTAACTATGACAATTTGTGCTTTTCATTTCCATCAGACATACTTCCACACACAACTTGTCAAATATGTTTGCTATATTCATATAACACATTCCACAGTATATTTGTATTTGTATTTTATTTTTCATCCTTTGGACTGTACAATGTTACAGTATAGGACACGTCAGATATGTACAATTTTACAATATTTGCATTGACAATTTTCAAAGTTGTAGATATTACAAATTTCAGATATACAATTTAGACCTACGAATGAGAAGAAAAACCCTTACTTACAAAACTACGTACGTATATGGAAACAAAAAAAAAACACCTATTTCAGTAAACTATATACAATTAGAATTACACAGAGTAACTTACATGTTTGGATAACATAAATTTAAAATTATACATATATATGTGCACATAAGCTACATACAGCACAAAAACATATTTCTTTAAAATCACAGTTTTTTTGTAAAATAAACTACAATATACCATAATATAAGACAGCAAGGAAAAGCCAAATACAATATTTATCTTATATGCAATTCAGTAATGCATACATGGAAAAATTTCATTTTAAATTAATTTTAACGCCAGTAGCACGTGTTGATATCAAAATACTCAGTCATAGAATATAGGGGGTGTGAACGTAGGAAAATTTTTAGGCTGGATTTAAATTATTTATCACTATTTTCAAAAAGTTGTTTTAAGGTAACATGTAGATAACTATATATGTTTGTTGCTGTGTAAAAAACACTGGTTTTATATATCATCAAATTGTTTTGTGGTTTGTGAAAGTCTTTTTTATTTCTAGTGTTGTGACCATGAACAGCTTCATTTACTCTGAAAAGATTTCTATTTTCATATGCAAAGGACATTTTTGAATATACATAGGCCTATACTGTGCTGTTGAAGTTAAGATGTTTAATTTAGTAAATAATGGTCTACATGTGTCATACTTGTTTGAGCCATATACTATTCTAATTGCCTTCTTCTGCAATTTAAATTTCTCTCTGCTGAACCAGAGATTCCCCAATAAATTATTCCATATGTCATGATTGAATGAAACAGGGCATAGCAAATCTGTTTCATTGTTTCCAAATCCATGACTTTTTTTAGATTTCGCAGTGCAAAGCAGGCTGAACTTAGTTTTAATAATAAATTTTCGTGGTGTTTATTCCAGCACAATGATTTGTTTATTGTAAGACCAAGAAACCTTGTGTCCTCAACCTTAGTTAATGTTATATATGTATATGCCTATTTAACTGCAGACTCTTCATCCTTGCTACTACGCCGTCCATCATGAACCACATCTGTAACTTTACTCACTGATTCTCCATGATCATGTCACTTGATTCATCTCTCAGTTTTATTTAATAAATCATATCATACTTGTAATTCGTTGATGTAACCTTCATCGTCCATATCTTACTAATATTGCTTATAGCTGTACTGCCTGCAAAAGCCAGAATAAGATGTGCACTCCTGCTTCAGTTTCTACGCCGATATGGAGAAATTTATGTTACACTGCATAAAGGTTTTGATGGTAGGCATGAGCAGGATACATAATATTACTTTTGAATGCTATGATGATTATCAAATAGTAGTGTGATAGTGCACAGGCACTGATAAGTACTGAATGTGTTTACAGGAGCACCTCTCAAGAGTTTTACTCCTGGCAGCACATAATTGTAAGGTAATGGTTATAATTTTAAACTAAGCGGGATTCGCAACTCACACTTAGCAAATGCAGGTGTTGGTAAAAGTAGAAACACTGAGCATGCATGCAAGCATTCACATCATCACATAGCATTTGGATGTAAATTTCTGAGTTGGTCAAAATTCTACTTGTCACATATTCTACATGTATGTTATGAATCCAGCTTTAAGTAGCGGTAAGAATGTTAAGACATAATTAAATTTTTAATAACATAAAAAATTTTTTGCGAAAGATTTTTATTTTGTTTCTAAGCTATTTATGTGCCTTAATTTACTCACGTAATTTTTCACTAACAAACACTACTTATGAACACATCTAGATGCTATAGCATTGTGAATCAAACCTTATGCACGTACATTAAAATGTTGTTATGAATCTAGCTTAACACTTACACACAAAATTATTTACACAAAGTCGCTGTAAGTGTTAGGGTACTGCTTTTCTTATGTACATTTTGGCATTTTCAAAACTTTAATTATTTGATTCCTTTTCTTAAATTATATTTGTGAAGATATTTGCAACACATAGATGCTGTTTAAATCATGCCACTGACTTGAATCGCTTGAGGTGTAAGAGTACATTTCACAAAACTAACTAGAGAGAAAAACATCCGCCTCAAGTCGAACAGGTGTTATAACAGGAACAATGGAACTTTCTGAGCAAGGGTGGAGTAGGGTCTGCCGTCCGACATAAGGGCACAGTCAATGGCATATGTCTAAGAGGTGCTGGCCTGCTGCTGAGAGTTATCCCTGCTGACGTGCTGCCATGGAGTAAATTCGTCCCTGTTTACTAATTGTATGCAGCTGACTCATTCAGCTGTACTTTACGGTGGATACTAAGCAGTTCTCCAATTGTGGGAACCGAGCGAGGTGGCACAATCGTAACATGTTGGACTAGCATTCGGGAAAACCCGGGTTCGATCCCCAGCTTCAGCCTTCCTGATTTCGGTTTTCAGTGGTTTCACGATGTAGCTCCAGGCGAATGCTGGGATTGTTCCTTTAAAAAGATCATGGCCGACAGCTATCCTTGCTCCTGTCATTGTACCAAGTCGATTATCACAGTGTCAAATGACTTCGCTGTCAGTGAGACCTAAAGCCCAATTACCTTACCTTGCCAATTGTGGTTCCCGGTGAGAGTTATTCAGGTAATGTCGACAGAGTATTGGGACTATCGAATACGATACCCTTACCGGTGGAACCACAAGTGCTTCGTCTTGCACATAATCAAGTCTGGTAGTGTTGTTGGTCTCCGCTGAGTGTTGTTGGTTTTTAGTGAACACACATAGCTCTAGCTTCATGTCACAAAGGTTGCATGCTGGTTAGGGGTATGATGCAATGAAAGTGGTTTTGCTGGTTTTTGCATATGTATTTGTATTGAACTTCGTGTTCCTGATGTGGCGACGTGTCAATATTCATGTTGCTGATAAGACGTCGTGGGTATAAAAATATTAGTCAAACAGTAGCAGGTTGGCTCCACACAGCATGCCAGATTACAAGTGACCTGCTGAAGAGATGTTCTGGAGTCACAGTATGAGGATGACAGTGTCCGGTGTTTTGCCCATGTGAGATGGTGCTCTCCGAAACAAAGGCGAACTTGTGTCTTTAGATCTTGATTAGGTCATTGTTTGGATGTGGCCATGTGGTGGTGGGTTATTCGCACAGACCAAACAAATCACACAAATTTCATTTTATGCACAGTTTGCCAGGAGAAATTGTCGTTATTCTCAGAATTTCACAGGTGTTTAGCTTAGCTAAAGTTTTACACTCTGGCAGCAAGAGTTTGAGAGGACCTGCATAGAAGGTTTGGAAATATAAATGCATGTGGAAAATGTAGACTAGAAATGCATTGTCATAAACTTTATTAAAGCTGATGTCACTCTAATGGTCACAGGCGCGACTATCCCTCTGAGTGGTTTGAAACGAACTGGACGAGCAATGAGCGCTCTCGGTAGTAATGGTCTCAAGTTCACAAATATGATGAGCTTTGCTTTTTGTATGTAGTGATTGCTACATTTTCTTTTCTTATATTCTTGTATAGGTACGCGGACATTCTTCTATACTTCTACTGCGATGTAGAGAATAACAATATGTTCAAGCTATTTTATAATGTCATAATCTCGAGTTAACAAATTATATTATAGGTTATACAAATAGGGGTTAAGTGTTACTTTGGCCCATTTCTGTTTTGGTGTAGTGTCGTGCGGTAGTGCGCTATGTAAATAGCTATGTGTATGTAATGACATGGTAGTGTTTTGTGTAAATAGTTATGTGAATATAACGACAGGTTATCATGGTTGCACAGGTTGACAAGACTGACTAGACAGACAGGCTGCAAGATGGCAAGTGCTGTCTAGAGATCGGTACCTCGCGAGTACAGACGTACGGGTACGGATGCAAATGCGGATATGAACGTATAGTCCAGGTGATGTATTTATTGGACGCTTGTGACAGATGTTGGGCTTGGAACAGGTGAGAATGTAACTTGTAGTTTAGTGACTAAATTTTAAAACATTTAATATTTTTATCAAATATTTTTAAAAGTATTCTGCTCAAGTTATCTATTTGCTCACTAAAAGACCCGAAAACTTATATTTTGAGAGGGATACAGTGCCCCGTAATGGGCCTAGGTAACCCCAGTTCGCGGTACGGCAAATGTCACATATAATTAGACGTCAAAGTAACCATCTTCGTCCAACTCCAGCTGCACGATGCCCCTGGAATTGCTGACTTATTGTGAACAACATGAGGAAACCGCGGCGGCCAGTTTTCGCTTTTACTTCACCTGGAGATGGGAGCAGATGTCACCTCCCGAAACGACGTGAAAAATAGGTATTTAGAAATATATTGTGTTATTTTGTGTCTTCATCGCTGTGTCGTCTAGTCTATTGTCTGTGACGTCATCGTTGTTATTCTGTCTTGTGTCCTTTATTGTCTTTGTCCCAATATTGTCTGTGTTGTCTTAATTATAGTGTCCTCAGTTTTACATTTTATTCTGGTTTGTACGTAGACTTTTATTTTTGGATGTTTATTTTAAATTCCATTGTTTGTTGATGATTAATACCATATTGAATCTTTCATGTGCTATTGTTTTGATTCATGGATGTGTTTTCTACAGCCAAACTAGGTTTGTTGTCTCATTTATTTATTTTTTTCGTATGTTTTTTCTTAGTCTTATTCTAAGATTTCTGAGACGACATACTTTTGCAATGGCATATGTCCACAATAGTACAGTACTTTATGCCATAATGAGATAATAGATCAAAATGTCACAGAAATAGGTGGTTAATTAAATTAATTTTAATTACTAATTACTTAAAAACCTTTAGCTTCTTGAAGTGAGAGAATAATTCTTAGAATACCTAAATCTTCTGTTATCAAAGTTTGCATTCTTACCCGCATAAAGTCTAAGGACTTGTATTAAGGCCTCTAGTTAAATGTAAGGAATAATTACTCTCTAGTTAAGCTAACTAACATTCATCGCCTGTATTATGAACGTTTCCATTGTTAAGTTATCTCTCAGATATGTAACCGATATTTACGTTAGCTCTTAGACAAACAGCCAAACGTTCTGGTTTGTTATTATGTAGGTTGGCAATGAAATTTACTGTTTTGTGGGACTATTCTGGAATGATAAGCTGTTACACTTACATAGTAATGTTTTTGAATAATGTTTGTTTCTTCGCTGGGCGCAAAATTTTTGTTTCATGTGATATTTGTTTGGCTTGAATTGATTTAATAGAATAAACATGGAAATGAAAGTTAAGAGATCACCGAATTTTACCAATGAAGAGACGGTTATATTGCTACAGTATCAGTCATTCGGAGACTATTGTCTGAGACAGCCTGACAGTTAATCGAACACTATACTGTGTGATTTCTGAACTTCTCTGGTGTTTCACCTTCAGGATTTTAAATTTGTGTGTGCGTATAATCCAATGTCCCGAACACTCTAGGAAGCCATATTGTAACTAGGCTAGTTCTTCATTTGTGTTGAAAATTTTCAGTCATCTAGACTGACATATTACTGGGTCAGAAAGTCTAGTATAATGTAAATATGAAGTTTTAGTGTTTAGCAAACCTATTATTTTAGATTTACAGTAGAACACTGTTATAACGTTACTGCCTATAACAACACTAGTATTTATCTGCTCTTGCATTTAACCCAATTTTTTGATCAGATAATAACCACAATTCTACATGAAAATTTAAAAGTAAAATAATTTCTTAATTAGTTGTATAGCTATAAAATACAAAAGTTGCGCTCGGTTTTGCAAAAATAAAAGTCTTTTTTAGCACTTCAAAAATTTTTAAACTATTTTATAAGGGCGATAAGAATTTAAATAACTAAGAACGGGTTTTGTAATAAGAAAATCAATTTTATTATTTAGCGTATGTTTAAGTTATGCATTCTATTAACGTTTGCAATGTTGTGTTAGTGTAACGGGCGGGAAACCCATGAACAGACTGAATAAAAAACAGAATTCCTTAAACTCGCAGTGGGTGTGAATATAAGTAGGTAGGAGGAAATTGGGACATACGTCTCAAAATACCTGTTTACATTCAGATGTTCTGTCTCGTAACACTGATTTTAAAGTTGTCACAGTTACTTAAAAAACTGAAAAGGGATTTTCTGGTAATTTCCTTGTCGGAATGGATAAGTTCACAATGAGGGAAATTAAAGAACGAGTAACTGAACTCTTTAGTAAACCAAAAATTGAGAAAGAAAACAAATACCGAGCCAGATGAAGTAACGAAAGAATATTACGTCCATGAAGAGTTTGGTTTATTCTTGGGATGGGATCCTGCCTAGTATGCTGCTTTAGTGAACATTATCGAGTGCAAGATTTAATACGTCGATACTCTCTCGCCTGGCGTGAGTTTGTATTCGGCGGTTTGCCATTTCACGGCTATTTGTGCATAATAGTGGTAGGCCTATCTATATTAGCTTATTCTGTAAATAAAGTACATGATATTATAATAGTCGAATGAAGTGGGTTGACATTTATGGGCAGCTAAATCTGTTTGTGATTAAACTAGAAACATAGTGTTAGTAAGATTTTATTTAGTTTTTCATATTGGCGATTAGCAACGAGTGAGAAATGAAGCACTAATTAGTGTCACACGAAGTTTACCCTTCTTTCAGCAGGGATGATGATGAAACAGTTTCAAACACAAAAATTACCTAATGATACATGGTAAAGTAGGGAGTACTTAAAAGTGCGTCATGTCCTGGACCGAGTTACATAGGATGTATATGAACTATGCAAAAACGGGATACGTAAATTCTGTGAGATCAAACAGAAATCCTTAGTAACAAAATATTTGGAAATAGAGTCTTGTATTACTTGAGGAAGAGAAATTTCGCGAAAATATTTGACACGTGGTGCAGTTCGAAACACTGTAATATCATATATATTTCTCGATTGGCTACATCATCTTTTCGCACGTGAAAAAACTCTGCTCGCCTATCACGAGGGTTATAATGGTTTCCCATCCGTAATGTTAACTTTCCATTTAGCCTACTTATCGTTACATATTTTTTAAAATTAAAATTACTAAAATATTCTCAATACAATGGTCTTTGGATTTAGTCGCCAATTTTTATGATTTAAAAATTGTGAATTAGTAACTATGCCATTATATTTTAATAGTCAGATCTAATAGATTTATGACTTTATTGTAAGGAATAACATTTTAACTGAGAGCTGTCATTAGGTATTTTAAAGAAGTGTTTCTAAACAACCAAAATAAGAGAAAAATGGTAAATTTCAACACGGTTTGTGTGACGCTCCACCTAAAATCATTCACTTTTCTGTTTCCAGGTTCAAAACGGGGACGTTTCCTCTTGCAAACAACAGCCAATAGTAAAATTAATACTTTACTGAGTTTGTTTTACATAGTTTTACCAAAAATCACTGGATCTTTGTATTACTTAAGCGATGTTGAATATATATGCAAGTGTAAGTACATACATGCACAACATGTTGCCTATCTCCAGGCGATCAATGGTAGCTCTTCCCATTATCACAATAATAAGTTGTCGTTGGAGAAGTTTGTATAGATAATTTGAAAGTCCTTTCAGTGCACAAAGTGACGCAATTTGAAATTCACACAAAAAGTACAAGGATATTGTAACACACACATTTCTTGGTCCAAAAATGGTGTAGCTTCCGTTCGCGTGCAAGTACAGCACATCAAATAGACGGAAGATCTCGTTATTTCAATACTGAATAGAATTCATTATCTGTCGTGAAGCAAGCTCTCATTTTCTACACATATTTTCATTTCTATTTTCACGTTAAATAATTGTTATTAAAGGTATTCCAGGATTTTTTAAAGTTTTTCTTTTAAAGTAGAAATATATTCCAGTAGTTCTGAAGACTAAATAGGCCTACATCCATCCACAATTTATTCAAACACAAAATAGCTGTTACAAATGCATGTGAAGGAATTAAGTAACCTAGAAAAATATACATGCTTTCCAAAACGCGAATACTATTTTGAGTCTAATTAAGAAAAGTTGGACGTGGAGAAAATATAACACATGCGTATACGAAGTTAGCACAAAATATCAGACGGATATAGTATATATAGTCGTGAAATTCTTAAAAATATGTCTTCAAAGTGTTTGACTTTCTTTGATTGCTGTCTGTGAATCGTAACACGTACAAACTACCAACACCACCATGCTTAAATATAATGTAATAGTTTGAAATACTATTTTCTTTGAAGTAGTCTTTTTGTAATACTGATGTCTTACCAACGTCAAATTTTTAACGTATCTCTTCAATTTTTATGTTCTAGCATGGTATCTGTAGAAAAATATTATATAGGCCTATGTATTAATAAAACAATAACTGCAAAATATAAACGCGAGCAATACAATTCGTTACCTTAATCATGGTCTCAATAAAGTACTCAACTGTTAAAGCCGATATTTAAACTCCGATCACCAATTTATATAGCTAATTTTAAATTTTTGCAAGTATTATATTTTAAATCTACTAAAGTGGTTAGGTATCGGAACACTGTCTTTCAGTTCGTACTCTGTGCTGTAATTTCATTGCCGACGAAAGTTTTTATTGTCCTTTATAAACATGTTACTAAATTTTTAATCATTATAACTATTACAATAAGTATAAAATAAATATACGAGTTCCTGTATGTACCCGTATAGTTTCCAGAAATTGTAAAAGAGAAAAGGGGGTTTTTTCTATATGTTCGAGATCTCGTTACTCTGCGAACGATATATCGCGGCACTTGAGAAAGAAGCAGAAAGCGATCACACCTCGTCCGTTATCCATGGGCAGCAGGATATTATGTCACGCCACACATCCGGCATCTTCACTTACTGGTTATCTCGGCAGCTGCGCGTCAGGTTGGCGTCACGTCGCGGGAGCGAAGAAACTACATAACACATTATAAGTTTGCACCGGGAAGTAATACATACGCACTCGTTTACGTCCAGAGTTGGGTTTACGATCAGCGTATAGACTAATCGCTGCGAATGCCGTTTTGAAGAGGTGTGGTGTAAAGAAGATCTGGAAGTTCGTTTCTCCATCAACATTCAATCAACGTTGGTCACGTCTGGTTTCTGGTATGCAGCTGTCGCATTTAATGAAACGAGAAGAGTTTGTTCGTTTTCAAGAGTCACGATAGTTCACCTACGAATTTTCGAAATATTGTCCAAGAAGAGCTATTGGGTCGTTGTACTTTCTCAGCAGCGTTGTTCATTTTGATGGCAGCCATTTCCTTTGTTCGTCGTTGTTCCATGAGACGTTTTTGATCCTGTTTCATCGTTGTTACTATCCTGCATTCCTGCGTTGCTTTAATAGATTTCGCTTCGAAATTGTTTTCTTTCTTCGATCGATTTTTAATTTTTATATTTTCTAAAGTTTTAAATGTATTTTCTTTGTTTGAAATTTTCTGACGCTACGCTTTCACATCAATGGCTACCTACAGTTCGTATTTTTTTCAAGCTCTGAAGTGTATCGTATCTCGCAGTTGTGTATTGGGGAAATTGCTTATAAACGTATATTTTTTTAAAAAGTATTTTTCTACCAGTCGTATTTCTACAAAATTACTCATTTATATTTTTCTATACTACTTCTGCGCCAATGAGAAATAGTTCTACGTTTCAGTGGTGTAAATAAGTTTCGAGAAACACGATCCAGTTTATCAACAGCCTACAAGGTGAGAACTGCAAATATTTCGTTTTACGTAACTTGGTCTCTTTGTGTTTGAAAGCCGTTTTCTTTGTCCGTTGTTGATATGCCTGTATTTAAGTCCTGTATCTGCGTTGTTAATATATTCCCGCATATATTTTGTTGAATTTGCTTTGAAACATTTTTTATCTAAAGTTTTCCAGTTTTTATTTCGTTGTCGTTTGTAAGAAATTCACTTTGTTTAAATTTTCTTACGTTACGCTTACGAATCAGTGGTAACCGTTCGATTTTTAATTTTTATTTTATTTTACTTCAAGGCCTTTGAAGAAACAGTTATGCTTTTCAGTTAAATGTTGGTAAACTGAGAATATCGAAAAGCAAATTATTCGTTTTGCAATTTATGACATCATTTTACGTTTTCTGGTTTTCAAATTGCCGAATAACATCGATTCGGTGTAAACGTTGCTGTTCACTTTGTGGTTGGAAGCCATTTTCTTTGTTCGTTGGTGATAGTTCTTCAAGCGAGTGTTTTCTCTGTATCAACATTGTTAATATAATATAGCCTATTCGTGCATATGTTTTGTTGAATTTGTTTCCAAAAAATTTCATTATGTCAAAAGGTTTTCAGTGATTTCCTCATCGTTTCAAGAGTAATTCACTTTGTTTAAAATTTTGTTACGTTAGGCTAACGTATCAGATGCTGTCATCCATTTTCTTTTTTCAAGTGTTTTGAGCGCACCATGGCTCGTTGTTGTGTATTGTTGAAATTTGTGTGTCGACTTAATTATTACACTTTCGAAAAACCTTTTTTTTTTTTTTAGCGGTCGTGTATCTACAAAGCTACTAATTTTTATTATCTTCTGCTTTGGTACCCTTCAGTTATAGTTCTGTGTCTAAGAACTGAAATATCGAGGAAATCGATACAGGATATTAACTGTCTACAAAGTTGGTTCTGCAAATTTTTCAACTGTAATTTTGGACATGCTTTTACTTTACTTTTACGGGGCTGTATAGTTTTCAGTATTTGTGATTATAAAGTGATCAGACATATGCGTTACTATTTGCTTTGTGATTGGAAGACATTTTGCTCGTACTTTACCGATGTTTTCTTGAACGAAGTTATGCGTTCTCTATCAGCGTTGTAATACCCACAATTTCTGTATTCCTTTCGTTGAATTTGTGCTGGAATTATCTTTGTATGTCGAAAACTTACCGTTTTTTTCAACTTTTCAAAAAAATGTTCTTTTCTCTGAATGATCTGATAGACCTACAGAACAATAACTGCCGGATATTTTTTAAGTATAGAGACGCACTGTAGCTTTAAGATGGGCACATAACCAATTCTAACCTACTTTTATATTATTGTGTTTTTTTCTCGCAGCAGCTGTGATTCTAGACAGCTTAAAAAATTTATTTGATTTTAATTTGGCGTCATTGAGGTCCTTCGTTGTATTAGGTTGTTGTTTGAAGTGAAATTTCGAGAAACTTGTGTGAGAATAGTTTTGTTTTGCAATTTCAGACACGCTTCTTATTTATTATTTTGTCAAGGTTTTCAGAATTCCTGATTTAAAGTTGTTCCGGATTAACGGTTTTACCTCACTTTCTGATTAGTTGCCATTTTCTTTGCTCGTTGTGTTTTTTGTACGAAGGTACAGTTCTGTATTAGCGTTCCTGCATTTATGTAGACGATTTTTATTCGAAAATTTTTTATTTGCTCGAAAGTTTTCCGCTATATATTTCTGCAGCTTTTTAAAAGAGGGTATTCTTTACATCAATTTTCGAAATTACAGTATGTTTAAAGATTAACCGATGATAATTGCAGTGTTTTTTAGTTACTGAAACGTACCGTAGTTTGCAGCCACGAGTTATAATAAATTTTAATTTTTTTTTCTGTAATATTGTTGTTTAAAAGGTTTTGTATTAATTCTGAGCATACAGAGTTTCTAATTTTAATTTGGTTGTACTCAGGCGTCCTTGTTAAATATTTCTGCGTTGCGGTAGATTGTTTTTTCACATGACCCAAAACACTGACAGCTAACAAACGGATGACTGGCTATTTTTTGGTTAGTTTCGAACACGCTATTTCATTATTATTCTTCTTCGGAGTTTTCTAGTGTTCAGTATGATTCCTAATTTATTAAACTTTATCCGCCATAATTACAGCCATCAAAATGTAAGAACACTTGAAATTTCATTTTTAAAATGTGGAAAAAATTATGCATTTTCGTACTTTGTCAGGGATTTCTGATAAAAGTTCCTGATGTATTAGTGATTTAGTATGTTGAGTTTTGTTCGTGATGCAGTCTAAGCGATGGTTGACTATTTTCTGGAAGAAGTGGGTGAACGAGGATTGTGTGGAACATTTAAACATATATTTGTAGGAGTACATTTTTTATTTCCGCACCTGTCTTGTCATCTCAGTGGTCATCTAAAGACATTTTTTTTGTGTTTATTACGAAATGATTGGCAGGGAAGACTTCGTACAAAATTTTTTTTCAGTTTATGGTCATTTAAAAAAAAATTAATTATATTTAACATATTTTTTTTATGATTTTTGAACCCGTTTCCACGTTGTCGTAGAATAAGTTATCAGAGTGCTGTAGGCCATACCACAAATCATAAATACGTAATGAAAAACCATAGCTCGTGGGACTGGTTTTAGGATAAACTGCTTTGAAACAATATTCGAATTGTGCGTGGTGTAGCTTCTGTGCGTCGTGCGTAGAGGTTTAAGTACTTCGTGAAGGGATGGGATGAGAGGGAGATGGCAGTTTGGTTGCCTGGGGAAATAATTGATAAGCACCGCATACGTTGTTTGGTGTGGTCTTACCTGTCTGCCAATAAAAAAAGGGAAGGTATTCTTTTGTTTCTTCGCGGTTTTTCATTTCATTGTACATACCGAAGTTCATATTTGGTCAACGAACCAAGGTTACAAACCTATTACTAAAATAAAAGAAAATATACAACAATGTAGGCACAGACACATCACGTTTACTGTAGTAATTGACCGTGTTCTGTTGTCTTAGCAATGCGGTTACATGTAAAGATGCCCTACATTATTCCGTCACCCCGTGTATATTTATTTACCATTTGTTACGGAAATATAAACGAACTACTAATGTAACCTCGAAATAAGATTTTTTTCTAATTAAATATTGAGACCCAATATTTCAATTAACCTACCATGTCTCTGATTGTCAACTATTGTGTGCGGGGAATAATTCATTTAGCGCCTAAACAATACACCCTACTCATAAATCGGCACGTGTTAAATAAATGTGACCTCACACAGTACTTAGTTGGTAATCTATATTGATTAAAAAATTCGATGACGGTTCACTGATCAGCATTTAGTAAGGAAACGGAACCACTTCTGTCCGCGTGTTGTAAGTGTAATGGAGTTCATAGCCAAGGTTTCAACCAAGGGCTCTAAGTCCAATGTTGACGGTATGCTGAAAAAACATTGCTTTGCCCACCCCTGCCAGTTCCTTATCTTCACCTGCAATATGTCGGTGTTCAGTTTCGTCACGTAACAAACAAGCAGCGTAGTAATCTAGGCCTCTTACAGCGTCTTTGGTTTCAGCTTGCGTGTTGGATTTGTTGAGGCGACGGCGCCAGCAGCTAGGGTGTGACGCCTGACTCCGGCGTGTCCTTGGGCAAACATCCGCCCGTGCGACATAAATCATTCCCCCTACATCCGTGCTATAGTTCTCGGAATTCTGCGCGCCTTGCGACTGCAGCCCGGTTTACTCGACCAAGATGCTGTTTCAAAACTATATTATTCTCAGCAGCGAAGGCAGAGTTTCTATATGGAGGAAAACAATACTCTTTCTTTCTCTCTATATGCTATGTTTTTTATGTTATTACTTGTCTTTACGTAAACATACAAAATCGTCTGTCTAATAAATATAGTTAGACGTTTAACAGAGGAAAAAATTAGTAAAAAAAAACTACACTTACCTGCATAGGGGCTCTGACGAAATTCATGTTTTTCCAATAATTTATTGGGAAGCGGTCATTTTCTCACCACAATTTCAGGAAAAAATATTTGGTAAATTATATTTGTGTTTTTAAACGGTTCTCATATCTTTTAATTTCAAATTGAAAACATCACGTAACAGTTGGGTTTCGAAGCAAAGTTTTCTTTGTGGAAGTCGGAGAACGGAAGTGTTTCTGTCCTTTGTAGTCCCCTGTTTATCCAGCCCTTGGTACTTCGCTGTAAATAAATTTTGCTCTTTCATTGTTCTAGAACAACGCATCACAGACTCTTCACTTATTCCGAGCGTACAAAGTGAAATGTAAATTCGGCGAGTAAAAAGAGCGAAAGTTTACACAAGGAATGTTTAACTAAACACAAAAAAATTGTTCAGTGGGAAAGTACACGAATGGAAAATAAAATCGTATTTTTGATATAAACTCTACATTGCGTACAGTTTACAGTACTGTACAGATCTTTGTTTCGTCTATTCTTACCGTATGTGACGTCGCTGTTCGGTCATCCAGTTATGTGTGCAACAATGTCTTCGTCTTAGTTGTCTGTTGTTTTAATTTTGGTGTCCTGAGTTTTCTCTGATTTCTTTGTTTTTCTTTTGCTTTTTTTGTATGAACATTTTAATATTCGTTTTGAAATTCCTGTGATCTGACACAATTCATCTTGCGATTTTTCAGGATTTTCAGATTGTTTACTCCTAATTGTTTTCTTGGTTCACCGTTTGTTTTCTGAGACAACATTGCACTGCAATGGCGTAAGTTCACAGTATCTCTCTGAATTGAATCACATTGCCTTGTTTTGTGGGAAAAAATCCAGCAGGAGAATACCGCGCAGCTAACGTTATTGTTATTTTGAAAAAAGGAAATTTTTGTACAACAAAAATGTTATTTACCACACGCTACTAGCATATGCATATTTACTGTAACATTTCTAAGCTGTTTCTTTGTTGCTACATCATGTAGTGCTAGTGCAGTTTTTTCATTCAATCCCCTAGAAGCATAATTCCGTACCAGCAAGCTGACTCTGTACCGCTAACAGTAATGTGTTTGAGGAAGTTTTATTTTCTCATTTTCTCCTGCTCCACGCGTTCGCAAGAAACTTTTTTCCCCTGTCCCGAACTGCACCAGCCGGGAAACATCTGCAACCGAAGAGCTTGAACTGAACCAGATGTTGCTAAACGGGGCCGCTTAACTTTCTTTTAACTGAACAGAATCGTGTTACAAGCAAACCGTATCTCAAAGCGTACTAACTGCGTACACATGAAACTTAAAAATACGGTTCAAAAAACTGCTGAGATTGTTTCATACAGTAGGCCACTGCGGATTCTTTACTGACTCATACACACTTCTATAGATTCCTTATTTGCTTATTGCCTTTTTGAGCAAATATATAACAGAATCACCACTTAGGTTCCTAAGTTCTATGATAACAATCAAACTGCTGCGTGTTTATTAGTCTGTGTGTAGAGTCGACAATGCTGTATTTCCGCCGGCCAGCGTCGTCCGTACTGCTTCATCCATTTTTGCTTCGCTCCACAAACAAAACTTCGCGCAAGATTTTCTTGCATCTTACACACCGCAAGAAATGAGAAAACAAAATTCGTCCGACTTTGTGATTCAACTGGTTGTTTCATGCAGGTCATGTGACATTTAAGTTTCTGAAAATCGTGATCTGTAAGGTGCTTTGACAATTCAGTGTAGGAAACGTGATCGTTTACAAAGTGTTCAGTCTCTCGAATCCATTCTGCGATTCTCTGTTTACATCTGTTATGATACTAGTACAATAACAGAATAATTGTTCGTTGACGTTTGGCTATTGTTGATGTGCAAACAATTTTTAAAATTAATTTGTATAGTACGTTTAGTGTACCCAGATACATTTGATGATGTTTCACTTTATGCGACGTTAGTTACATATTAATTAAACTACATTTCTTAACTTTATTGTTCTTCGACGGACGTGTATTTACGTAGGTGCGTGCATTTAGTTGCGATAAGGTTAACCTTTAAAAAAATATTTCTTGTTTCGACGTTGGTACATTTGTCCTGAAGGAGTTGGGGGGGGGAAATTATAATGCCTTTCATATTTTTTAAAATAAATATAATAATTTACTTCCATATACCGATTACAGTACTTTACATAAATACTTTTTATATAATGGAAGACATCACACTCACATAAGCAAAGCTTGCCGTTTGTCAGCAGTTACCACAGGGTTATTATTTTTCTCGCCATTTACATTCCGTCGCTGCTTCGTTTCTCATGTCACGCCTGATTGGTTTATCAGATATTAAAAAATAAGTACTGAAAGAAAGAAATATTTTACATATCAAAGAATTCCTGCAACATTTTGTCACAAATATATCATAATTTTTACATACTTTTTTGATAGCTTATAGCGTTTCAGATTTTTGCACCCAGAGTATCACTAAAATTTGTTAGGAAAACAAACCACAATCAAGAGATGTATAAAATGTTTATTATTTCACAAAACGCCTACATAGAATAGTGCATCCCATTACTGCTCTTAGACTTGAGTTTTATTCAAAGCATTCCGTTAAAAAAGTTTCGAGTTTCAAGCGCTGAAAAACATCTCTGGACTTCATTTCTTCTTCCTCGAGTGTCTTCTCCGCTGTTGAACGTGACAACCGGCTGACAGATAGGAAGGAGCAATGTCCATTAAACTATTAACTTTGCTATAAAACTTGCTATAGCAATACGCAGACAACCCGCACCTTATCTTGGCAGCTATGCCAGCGTTGACAGAAATACCGGAATTTCAGATCCATGCACAAATTTTTTTTATCCTGGTCTAAAAAAATCACCTGAATTAAAGGTGTTGTCCAAGGAGGGTATTTTCTCTCAATATTTTAGGGCTATTTCAATTATTTATGACATGATACAATGGGCCACTCATAAACTGTACCAAATGACATGAAAATTAACAACGAACAAAACTGTTGCCACTAACTGAAATATTAAATAGAAATTATATTTTATTAGGTGCCAATAAAAAAACACGATATAATAATGCTTTAAACGTTCCATGCTGAAGTTTCTAAGATTCAGATTCCAGTTTCTGAAACGTTACATCTGTTGTCATCGGAGGTTGACTTATTTAATCGCCTGTGTTACATTCGTTTTGTCGTCTTGTCTTTGACCATTTCTATAGCAGTGTGTTCATTTGTGTTGTCCTCGATTTCGCTGTCCATCATTCCCGCCATTTTTGTGGACATAATTTGGCCCTTATTTATTTTGGCCTTCCTTATCCGTTTTGGGTTTGCTTTACATACGGACTATGTTTCTATTCCGGAATTACTTGTATATTTGTTGACTGCAGCTAATTATGGCTTCCTCGATGTGTTCCTTCGTTTTTTCTTGTTGCACAATTTCTTGTGCTGAGTCATTTTTGTATAACTGCAGATTTTCTGGACTCGGCTCCATTCGCCAGCAATAGCGTATATACTACAAATCACTTCAGTTTTAACTGAAATCGAGGAAAAATCACTGATATTTTACGAATAAAACTATGTAAAGCCTTTTTTTTAGAATTCGCTCATCATTCATGATAACTTTCGACTTTGGTCTTTCAGTCATTCAAACAGCGTTAACATAGGCCTACAAGGAAAGGTAGGCCTATATCAGGTTTTTGACTTGATCTAGTATTTTGGACATACTCCATTCCGATGTAGAAACTAGGTCAAGTTATGCACTCCCATTGCACAACTCTTTCAAATATCATATTATGTTTTTCTTTTATCGTAATTAACTTACATGGAGAACAACAGATTTTTATTGCTTTATGCCAGGATTTTCTTCTCTGTCTACTACTTAATTCGGCATCTCTAAATCATACATAGGGATATCTAAAACCATTCGTAATTATCATATGTACCGTCTCCTCTCTACACAGATTTAATATTCTGATTATTTCAACAACGAAAGTCTGAGACTCATCTGTTTTGAAGTGATCATTTTATAAGATTATCACGAAGGCCCGTCGCCTTTAACGTTGCCACTCAAAACCCTAGGAAGCTGTATCACTTTCATAAGACAAACTTTTAATTACAACTACCTGTTGCTTTCCATTTACATATTAAATAGCAATGCGAAGGGTGCACTTTAAAAGAAACATTTCTGGTTCTTTGTGAAACGCTGGAGACATATCGTACGCTTAGTTTCGTTACGTTGCTTGCATAAGTAAATAAGGGTTATAGTGAGACGATCATAAAATATGAACTTACCCAATGTTTGCAATAAAATACTTAGAATTTCAGAAACGTTAATTCAATTGAACTGATGACACTGCCAATCGGAAATTTATTTCACCCTCTTCAGTAGTATGCCTACGCCCATAAACTATTAACATTTCTAGGAATTTAAAAGAGACGAACAGTATCGGAGATGCGACATGATAACATCGATACATTTTCCATCACACAATATCAGCACAGTGCATCAACGAAGCTAGACAACATAACAAGATGCACTTGACCTTTGTAATAAGCATGAAGACTATACATAGCATACATTTAAACATCAAGATTACTAAAGGATAACAAAAAATCCCTCTTTTTCAGAATTTATTTTCAACAATTTCTGAGACTTTCATTCTTCTTCTTTCGTTTCACCCAAGTTTGGAGTGTGTTTGAACAATAACTTTTTAAAGTTCTGTGCCTTTATTTTACCCCTATATTGTTTTATTCTTTCCGATCTTGCTTTCATTTCTTCTTCTATGATTTGGTTCGTTCGTTTGGATTTGACTTTGATTTGTCATCTCTCTTTCTTGTGTTTCTTTATTTTTTTGAAGTTTTATTTATGAGCATATTTTCTGCGGTTTGGAATTCTAATAAGTTATCAACCATTTCCCCAAATCAATTTTTTTACAGAAGCAGACAAAGCTTTATATCTTTTGGTTAGTCTATTTGGATTCATTCTGAGGACATGTCCATAAAAATCAATTATTCTTTTTCACATTGTGTCTCAGGTTTTTTAGGTTCCTCGGTAAAGGGTTTCATTTCCGTCGTGGATTAGTTTGTTCACATGTCCTCTATATCACCTTGTTGGTTTATCTTTTTGATTTAAATAAACGTACCTTCACTTTCCTATCATCTTCAATACATGTTTTTTAGGATTGCTGTTCTATTTTTATTTTTTTATTCAAGTACGTTCTCATATGTTTCTACCTTATTTTCTTTGGCGCATCGGAAGGTTCGACGTAAGCCTCTTTTACTTCACTTGGTTGTTTTCTTCTGTGGTCCGGAATTTAGATAAGGCCAAATGTTATAAGTGGCATAAGCTCTGGCGCTTCATAAATTATTTTATATAAAATCATAGAATTAATGTGAGTTTAGTAAAAAAAAGTAGGTTTTGGACCTTCAACAACTAATGGTGAAGGTGATAAGGTTTTACGGCCCTTAAACAGCGAAAGGACAACACAGCAAACATGCCCGAGCCAGGATTCGAACACAAGACATCTGACATCGTATACCGGCGCCTAACCGACTACGCTACACAGGTTGTCCACGAAAATTTGCTTTATTTTTTATTTCTTTTGTTAGTCTATTTGGATCCATTCTGACGACATGTCCATAAAATTCAATTATTCTTTTCCTCATTATGTCTGAGATTATTTAAGGTTCCTTGGTAAAGTGTTTCCTTTCTGTTGTGGATTAGTTTGTTCTTATGTACTTTGTGGCCTAAGATTTCTCCTACTTTCTTGTTTCTATGATCGCCAACCTTTTAATTAGGTCATGGTAAGTGATATATAGTGGTTCGGCTTTGTATAGGGGTGCTGGCTTGGTGTTATAGTGTCTTTTATTGCATTCCAGGAAATATTAAATATGTTATGTGTTTTTCGTAGGTTAGTAGTACCATCCAACTTAATTCCTTCTAAATTACGTTGCAATTTCCTTGAAGGTGTCCCATCTGACAAATTCACAATATATTTAAATTTTTTGAATAGTTCTTCTTTCTTGTTATTCCACTCGTTCTGGAGTATTTTTTTTTAAACGTTTGTCAATATTTTGCTGTTTATGAAGGAGATTTTGTAACCAATTTTTTCGCTTGTTTTTGTAGTTCGAGCGTTTATTCTCTGCCTTATTTTCAGTTCTCAATTAGTAAGACCATATCATTTGCAAAAACTTGGCAATTTTCATTGGTGTTTATGCTTTTGTTCCTAGTTTGATATCACTATGGGTCGTCCATTGTCCACTCACTAACTATTATTTCTAGGGCTAAGTTAAAAAGCAGTAGAGAGATTCTATCTTGCCATTCACCAGTTTTAATCTCAAAAGACTGGAGAGTTCGCCCGTGAATTAAAATTTGTTGTCTGTGTTGGTAAAGATTTCTCTGATTAGGTTTGTGGTTTTGCTATTTAGGTTTAGTTCCTCTAGTACATTGAAGAGAAATTCCCATTTTTTAAATTGAATGCTTTTTGGAAATCAGTGAATGCTGTAACGTATAATTTTTCTTTGGATTTTTGGAAGGACATGAGATATTAGGTTTTGGATTTGTTCTGGGCATGATCCTCCTATCCTTAAAACAACTTGGTATTTTACAAAATGATGGTCTGGTTGGGGTTCTGCTCTTGTTTAATAAAATTTTCGAGACTATCTTGTGCATTACATCGAGGAATGAGATCCTTCCATTGTAGATGGAGTTGGTTTTGGACCCATTCTTTTGGATTCGTTGGATTAAGCACCGTCTTCCACTCATCTAGGATATTTAAATTTATCGATATTTATTCAAAGATGTTTTGGAGAAACTCTCTGAAATGTTTGTAGACAGTTTTCCAAAGTTAAGTCATTTTTTTTTTAAATTCTCTACTATCGTGTTTTCTCTAGGCGTAGGTGGTTCCTAATTACATTTGCTTGTCGTTTTAATTCCATTGATTTTATTTTATTATTTATTTATTTGCATTCCGTAGATCCCATGCAAGCCAGTATAGCTTTGGGGATATGGAACATGTCAGGTTTGAATACAAGTAACATTATATTTACATCAATCATGGATACATGGAAAGCATAATTTTTACATTAATCACAAGGAAATATTACAAAATGACCACAAATCAGTTATGAATATAAGTAAACAGTATATTTACATCAGCATGTTTACACTATATCTAGGCGTGTATCCAAACAAGCGAGAGTAGAAACAAAAGGATAAATTACATTTATACAAGTGTACAATGAGTTTATTGAACATGCAACAAAAACAACAGGCAGCTTTATTTCTATGTACATCGAAATATAATCAGACCATGTAGCAAGTAGTTCGACACACGCACATACCAAACTGTAGCGTATGAGTTACTGCACATTAGAGACATTAAATTACAATGAATACTGTACAATAGGTATATACAATTGTAGTGGCTCTGTGTGGTAATCTCCATGTACACCAGAATTATTTACATGACATGTATTTATACAATGATGAACTCATTTCTTGTGTATTAAGTTATGGAAATTTTGGAAATATTCCTCCAATATTTGGCAATTTTTGTTGTTCGTATTATTTTCATTTTTGTCTTGGAGTCGTAGAGTCGGTGGTTTGCATGTGGTTACTTTTTGATAAATTTTTTTTTTGAAGTTCCTAGTATTATTTTGGATGAATTTTTCATGGATCTGAAGGTGGTGTTGATCTTCACTGGTTTAATTTTTTTGAGATTTTGGTTACTTATTTTCCGACGCCGAACAAATTTGGCATGCTTTGTCAAGTTTTCTGTTATTGTCAAAGTTTTCTTGCTTTCTTTCTCTGTTGAAGGAGTCTGTCACATGCTTCCATACACCAAGCATACTTTTTGGTTTTGGTTACGGGATCTTTATCGGCTGTAGATGTTAGGATTTATATTAATTGATCCCAGATTTGTTTTTACGTGTCTTAAGTTGCTAGGGAAAACAGTTTTCAGTTTATGTTTTATGGATTGTACTCTTTACTTTTGGGTTTGTTTGGTTTTACCTTTTGGGGAAGACTTTGAGTTTCATTTAAGTAAGATAGTAATCAGAATCTAGGTTTGTTCCTCTGAGGACTTTGACATTTCGCGTTTATTTTTGGTAGATTTATTTCATAGCTATGTGATCGAATTGAAATTAACCAAGGTGTTTGGTGATATATATATTTTCAATTTTCCAGGTAGGTTTATAAAGGATATGGATTTCAGGATAGTGTTGTGTGCTATGCACAGTTCTAACCTGTCACATACAATTTTTGTAACTTCTGTTACGTGCTAGGTATTTCTTAATTTTTTTAATTTCTTCTTCCCAGCCTTGGAATTTAAATCCTCAATAAACATAAAGTTGTGTTCTTTTTGAAATTTTTTGACATCATCATCTTGTTGGTCACAGATGAGTTCCACCATTCCTTTGGTATATTTATTTTCATCATTTATGAGGGTGTGTGCTTTCACAACAATTGATATTGTGTGCTTTCACAACAATTGATATTCTGTTTGCAGATTTGGAAGTGATTGTGGATAGTCTTCCAGATCATGATTCAAAGTTAACAACGTAGTCCAACATATTTTTGTCTATATAAAGCCATTTCTAAGATGTTGTGTGTTTTCATAATTCTTTGGCCTACCTTTCTTTATAGATTCCAATCCTCCTGAACAAAAATTGTTTTCATCTATGAATATTGTTTCTTAAGAGCGTTTTGTAGTTTTTTGAGGATATCTGTAAGTAATTTTAATTTTCCAGTTTTCAGAGGAGAATTTACGTTGACTGTAGCTATGAAACTTGTTTTATACTTTATTTTGCTTGAGGTTCCAAGATACTCCAAATCGTATCTGTGTAATGCTGCTAACTAGCTTGATTCGGACTGTTTGCTTGCAGTTCAGTGGATTGTGCACCTGGGTCGGTAATTAGTTTTTCATTACCCTCCTCCATTATTGATAATACTACGTACGGGGTGACTTCTTGAGCCACTAATTTACATCCTAGTTTTTTAGCCTAAGAGATTTTGGTCAACACCACAATACTGAGATATTTTCATTATTCTACAGTATATTTTCTGAATTCAAATCTTTTGTGGCACTTAATCTGTTTACGGATTGTAGTAATGATAAATTATTTGATGGGTTGGGATGTGAGTGGTTTTCAGTACAATGAAACACTTTTTCATGTTTTTCCTATAAATCTGTTGTAAAAACTACTCATGTATTTATATATAGAATTTTATAAGTGGCTTAGTAACCTTTTTATGATAACGATTTTTTATTTTAATATTAGACTATTTTTTAAGACTTCAGTTTATTTACAAATGTAAAACACAAAATTTACATCAAACTTAACAATACGAGCACTGACAGTTATTCTTTCAAAGCGAATTTGAACTAAATACATTTTGTCATTTTAAGCATCTGTCCTTATAATGTGTTAAGACCCAACACGAAAACACCGAGGGTCCCAAAGAAGGAAAATGTTTCAATTTATATTTTACTGTCGTGAATCAATCCCCTGATAAGCTCAGCTCACTGTCACTATCACTAAGCTCAAAGCCATCGTTTCGGCTAAGGTTCAATTCCTACATAAAATTCGTCAGGTTCTGATCTATTTCACATCACCTTTTTGGTTTGTCGTTTTGATTTAAATATACACTCCCTTGCTTTCCTATCAGTTTCAATGCATGTTTTTTTAGGATTGCATTATTTTTTTTTAAATTTAATTTTTCTTCTTGCAATTGGGCCTCAGCCCTGTGGCAAAGATTTTCTTAACCTATCTCTTCTCAATTTTCCGACCCCATCAACCTTTTCCTAAACTCCCTCGCTCCCGTCACCTCAACCACATCCCTCGCCAATTCATTCCAATCCTTCACCGTTCTCACGATCATAGTGTTTTCCCTCTCTCAGTCCTCTTCCCCACCCTCTGTATCTTCCACTCATGATCACTCCTTCCCCTGAATATACCTCTCTGTATCTTGTCACCCAGTTGTGACCACCTACCCACCCCCCTCACTCCCTTAAACATCCTTACCAGCCGCTCCACTCTCCTCCTCTCCTGCAGTGTGCCCCACCCCAGTCCTCTCACCATTACTGATGGTCTGAAATCCTCCTCTCTCTCCCCCTGTGTCCTTCACTTATTTGTGACCCACCTAGCAGCCCTTCTCTGCACCTTTTCCACCTCTACCACTTCCCTTCCCACGTGCGGGTCCCAGACCGTCGCCGCATACTCCAAAATGGGCCTCACCATTGTTTTGTATCCCTTTTCTTTCACTTTCTTATCTGTGCCCCTTAACACCCTTCCCAGCAGGGCCAGCGCTCTTCTCCCTTTACTTGTAATACACTTCACTTGCTCGCCCCATCTTAAGTCATCCTGAAGTATAACTCCCAAATATTTATATCTGTTCGCCTCTCTAATCTCCTGCCCTCCCCATCTATATGTCTCTCTGACTACCTCTCTTTTCTGTGTAAATCTCAAAATTTTAGTTTTATTTACGTTAATTTTCATCTCATTTTCCTTCGTCCGCTGTTCCAATTTGTTTATGTCCAAGCAATTTTTTTCTCCCATATGTTTTAATCTTATTTTCTTTGGTGCATCGGAAGATCCGGCAAAAGCTTTATTTACTAAACTTGGTGATTTTCGTCTAGGGTACTGTATTTAAGTCAGGCGATGAGGGTGAATTGAGGTGAAGCGACAACACAACATCCATGCCCGAGCCAGAATTCGAACCCAAGACCTCTTACACCATATATCGGCGCCTAACCGACTGCACCACAGAGGTTGTCCACGAAAATTTGCTTTATTTTTTTGTTAGTCTATTTGGATCCATTCTGACGACAGGTTCATAAAAATAAATTAGTGTCTCAGATTTTTTAGGTTCCTTTGTAAAGAGTTTCATTTATGTTGTGGATTGGTTTGTTCATATGGAATTGTGGCCTAAGATTTGTCTTATTTTCTTCCCTTCTTTGATTTTCAACCTTTTAATTAGGCCATGGTTAGTGATAGATAGTGGTTCGGGTGTGTATAAGGCTTCTGTCTTGGTTACCATGTTATAGTGTATTTTATTGCTTTCCAGGTAATATTCTATATGTTATGTGTTTTTCGGAGTTTCGTAGGCAAATTCAACTTTATTCCTCCTAGATTCCTTTGCATTTTCCTTGAAGGTATCCCATCTGATAAATTCACAACATATTTAAATTTAGTGTATATTTTTATTAATTTTATTTTTGTTATTCCACTTGTTCTGGAGTTATTTAATGTGTGTCATTATTTTGCTGTTGGTTTTTCTAGTTCGAGCGTTTGTTCTCTGCCTTCTTCTCAGTTGTCAATTAATAAGACCGTATCATTTTAAAAAAACTTGGCAACTGACTTTGATGTCATTTTTTGTTCTTAGTTTTATTCCACTAAATGTCTTCGTGTCCTCTCTCTCTAACTGCTCTCTCTCTAGGGCTAAGTTAAATAGCAGTAGGGTGAATCTGTCTCCTTGCCATTCAGCAGTTTTAATATCAACAGATTAGAGAGCTCACTCATGAATTTAAAATTGGCGTATGTGTTGGTAAGAGTTTCTCTGATTAGGTTTGTGGTTTTGCTATTAGGTCCTTTAGTACATAGAAGAGCTGTCCCCAGTCTTTTCGAATTGTATGCTTTATGGAAGTCAGTGAATGTTGTAACATAATATTCCTCTTGATTTTTGAAGGCCATACGATTTTGAGGTTTTGGAATTGTTCTGGACCCGATCCTCCTTTCCTTAAAGCCACTTGGTATTGTAGATGTCGATGGTCTAGTTGGGTTCTGCTCTGTTTGATACCATTTCAGAGACTATCTTGTGCGTTACATCGAGGTGTGAGATCCTATTGTTCTTTTGGTTTGTGTGGATAAGCAAATTTTACTTTCCGTGTAGAGGCCGTAGGTCTCTCCGTATAGCACAGACAGCTACTGTTTCGTCGTGGTATACTGTAAAAATTAAATTTCTGTCAGTATGATCCTCTGGCAACATTTATAGTTGTAGATGACAACGAGACCATTTATATATTGTTTCAAGTTTTCTTTGGAAATACAAGGTTTAGGTTACACTGGACGACTTTAAAAATGAAGTTCATTCTAAAACATTGTCTAATCTATTCTCAAAAATATGCAAATAAATTACAAAACAACATATGGAACAAATTTATAATCATTTAATTTTCCGTATCCTCTTGGCGATCTTTTGTTAATGTTTTTGTGTGTCTCAATTTGTTCATTTCCGGATAGATTTCGCTTTGGCCACCACAACTGAAATCACATGAATTAATTTTTTAAATTTTGTGTCAATTTATTTTGACTGTCAATACAACAGATAAACATGATTCAAGTAGGATTGGCATCGTTGTGACCTGCTTCCAGTATATAGAACAAACGCTGCAACAAATGTACAATAGAAGCCGTCAGTTGATCACCACGAAATCAGTGGTTTTGTTTTGTGTTGCTGCTTACATATTTTAGCTCATTTTGATTAGTGGATCAATAGTTTGTTTGGATGTATGAAACATCATTTGGTCCATCGCTGCACTTGGGTCGTATACGTTGTTACATTTTTACAAATTACAGTCGATAATCTCACTGTAATATATGTATTTTTTCTCGACTATAGTACTAGTATTGGACCAGTCTCTCAGACGTATCACTTTCTATCGCATTGGCAGCCGCACTGCGCTCACCAACAGTTAAAATAAATTGCTTAATTGTGAAGATGATAAGGTTTTAGGGCCCTTAAACAGCGAGGTCTTCAGAGCCGATGAGGGTGAAATGAGATGAAGGGACAACACAACATGCATGCCCGAGCCGGGATTCGAACCCAAGACCTCTTGAACCGTATACCGGCGCCTAACCGACTGCGATATTGGCTTCCAATTACTATCAAATGGGCAGACAAGTGTTCGTCATTTTCTCACGTTCGTCATTACAAGTCATACATTTATTTTTGGTCAATTTTAGAAATCTGAGAATTTAAATAATTTTTATTTGCGAATCATTCATGTGAAAAAAAGTCAACATATTGATGCACCATTAGCTGGAGATGTATACTCATACAGAGGGACTGCGCATACAAAAGACATCTAGTAAATAGTAGCTGACCTATCACTATGCAAATGAGTTCAGAACTATGTCGAATATTTTCACTAAATCAATGATAGCGCTTAGTATAATATCAAAACCTATTTTCTAAAGCAGAAATTCTCTTCGTCTTGCGTTGACGCGTTCGACTGTACCTAGACATTAATGACATTGATGTTACTGAATAACACATTTTAATTATTTAGGGGAACTAAATGTAAAAAAATCGCTGTCGTTACCTAACGATAGGCTATGTACTGTGTAGTGTACTAGAGAAGCTTCATTCCGCAATCAATAGTAAAATTGTGGTTTTCGTAAAATCCAAACCTACATCTAATGTGCGTAACACTGCTCTATATTACCGGGATGACGATTTAACACTCCCAGGATGTTTGAGTTGCCGAAATCATGACGACACTGGATCATCAGTAAAAAAAAACTTAACAAAACATTTAACAAAAACTATTCAACACTTTCTGGATGCCATTCACATTCTGTAGATCAATATTTTACATACATTATTTACAGTTGTTTTTCCTAAAATCTAATATTCACGCTCTGAGCACACAGTTAGTTAAATACCTAGCTCTAGGGACAGCAAATTTTGGTGACAATTTTGGTCCCACCTTGTTTCAGTGCCTTACGTGCACACCTGCAGCTCTACTTCATGGCTACTGACAAGTGTCTTTTGTTCAAAGTTGTTATTCATTTGACTGTGCCAATGAGTATACGGATAACTGCGACACATCACGTTTGTCATTTGCGAGTTTAACGGTTAGAGCCCTTACGCACTGTCGACTGGTTGCCGGCAACCGAGTTGCTGGCGACCAGAAACCAGCATACCAAATGTAAGCGACCGAGGACCAAAGTACGGAACATTGTTTCTCTATCAGTGCTTGAAAATGGACGTAGAGGAAATCGTTGCTGTAGCTGTGTTTATCGAAAAGAAGAAGAAGCGAAATAAGTACAGAAA